>CAAKHG010041677.1:0-11974 GCA_901007715.1 Dactylopterus volitans | reverse complement strand
CGAATATTTATATGATTTAGCTTCCTTCCGCTGGTCCACTGCCGCCTGTGTGTCTCGGCTCACAGCCGCCAGCAACCAGGTCGCAGAGATGGAGGTCTGAGGTCCAGAATGGAGGTCTGAGGTCCAGAATGGCATCAAACTCATCAGACCACCGGTTCATATAGGGGTCAGACCCACTGAGACAGTTGTGGTCCTTCAGGTTCTTGTAATCTTGGTCAAGTTTCTGCAACATCTTCCGACTTTATTTTGGTGTGTGGTGCTACGATTATTATCCCACATGATTATTATTATCCCACATGATTATTATTATCCCACATGATTATTATCCTCGGCCTAATTTCGCTGCATGAATTTAGAGATTTAGATGTTTAGAAGAACGCGGAACGTGAACTCACAGCAGGTCCTGGCCCATCTGCTCATCCAGGAATATCATGGTTCAGAATACATGTGGGCGCGGCGGCACGCTAGCGCAACCATAATGGGCGCAACAGAGGATGTAAAATTTATTGCTTCAAAAATAATAACATTTGTTTGCTGGCCAAAGCCGAAGCTGCACCGACTCGCCGTTAATTAATAACTGCATGTGAACGACCCAGACCCGCCCGATCAGAACCACAGCCTGCTCGTCTCTGGCGAGGACGTAGCAGGAGGAAGTCCTGAACGTATGGACACATCGGAGCAGAGGGAAGTGAAAGGGCACGACACACACACGCGCACACACACACACACACCCATATGAACACACACTCTTGCTTCTCTGTCTCGCGGTGTAGCTCCTCCTCTTTCCCGGCTCAGGCGCCCCCACGGCCCGCCGCCCGCTTCCATCTTCCACTCTCGCTCCAGCTCTCTGCATCTTCTTCTCTCACCACATCCATGAGCTTCCTCTTTGCTCTTCCCGGTGGCCTCCATCCTGGCGGCATCCCTCCACCAGCACCTCCACTGTTCCTCCTCTGCACGTGTCCGGACCATCTCGGTCTGGCCTCTCCGGCTTTGGCTCCGCCCTCCTCAGGCTGTATATAACTGTAGAATGTATGAAATCAGGCATCCAGCTCCTCCCGTTGTACAAAAATGAAGCTAAGACATGTGGATGCAGACGCCGCCATCGTGTACTGGTGACGTGATGTCATCCAGAGTCAGAGTCTGCTCAGTGGTGATCAGGAAATGGAGCTGCGGTACCGAGGCCCCGCCCACCTCAGTCGCCAGATCAGTTTAGCACAAACTCATTTTTACGGTACGAAGCTCATGCTAACGGTCATAGAGAGTTAGTGATACAGGTCCTCTCCACTTTCTTATGTGCCAAGTCTGAAGACTTCCTGTGTTTCACTCATGGCAGCTGTCACTCTTGAAGCCACGCCCCCTTTTATATCATCAAATGACTAATTAGAATAAAACTTCCCAGAAAGGTTAACAAACATCAGTGTGATTAAAAAACTACCTGAAATGAGAGAAACCATCTATGAGTAGAAAAAATTATACAAAGTTGATATTTAGTTTGGTCCAGGTCCCGCCCACTAGCATGGAGGAGGCGGGGTCTGTCAGCCACACGAGCGTGGAGGAGGCGGGGTCTATCAGCCACACTAGCGTGGAGGAGGCGGGGTCTATCAGCCACACTAGCATGGAGGAGGCGGGGTCTATCAGCCACACTAGCATGGAGGAGGCGGGGTCTATCAGGCAGACTAGCATGGCGGAGGCGGGGTCTTATCAGCCACACTAGCGTGGAGGAGGCGGGGTCTATCAGGCAGACTAGCATGGCGGAGGCGGGGTCTTATCAGCCACACTAGCGTGGAGGAGGCGGGGTCTATCAGCCAGACTAGCGTGGAGGAGGCGGGGTCTATCAGCCAGGAGGCGGCGTGATGGGATGAGGCTTGAATGCCCTTCAGGTCTCCAAGAAATTAATGTCAGTTAATGAAATGACGTGAAGTAGCAGACACATGATTCTGTGTGTGTGTTTGTGTGTGTGTGTGTGTGTGTGTGCGCGTGTGTGTGTGTGTGTGTGTGTGTGTGCCTTAGGCCTCAGGACATCATCGTGTTTCTGATTGGAGGAGCCACATATGAAGAAGCTCTGACCGTCTACAACCTGAATCGCAGCACACCTGGAGTCCGCATCGTCCTGGGAGGAAGCACCATCCACAACACCCGCAGGTCTCACTCACACACACACACACACTCACACACACGCGCACACACACACGCACACACCCGTGCACACACACACACACGCAGTCGACCTTCTCAAGAAAATAACTGAGTGTAAAATTCCTGCACCCTTTGCAACATCACATCCATATCACTCGAATAGAACGGAACACAATAGAGCCGATCCCAGCAGATCCCAGCAGATCCCAGCAGATCCGAGGAGGTCGGCTCGGTACATTTGTGTCGTCTGTGAGGACAAACATCTGCAGGTGTGGTGACTTCTCTCTCTCTCCCTCTAACACCCAGTTTCCTGGAGGAAGTGATGTCAGCGACGGGTCGCGGCGGCGACAGGGTGCAAGGCAGCGGTCGCCATGGCGGCAGGCGCTGAGCCCTCAGCACACGCGGCCGCTCGGACGCCAAACGGCGATGGGCCGGCGTCCGCGGTTGGCGTCATTTAAAGGAGCAGCCCCTCCCCCCTCCACAGAGACCAGCTTGAGGCAGGAGGACCAGGACCAGGACCAAGACCAGGACCACCCTGCAGCCGCCAGGAGGTCACCGCCAGATGTTTGGTGTCGTCTTATGAATACTTCCATAAATGTGCGTGTGTGTGTGTGTGTGTGCGTGTGTGTGTGTGTGTGTGTGTGCGCGCGCTCTCCTGTGAGGGCAGACCCCCGCCTGCTGTGTCAGCGTTTCTTCGCTCCTGCTGAGTCGGCTCGAGCGCCGAAGCAAACTTGAGTGGAAACGAAGAAACGGTGTCGTGAATTCACCCAGATATTTGAGTCCCTGGAGAACCCTGATTGGCTGGAGCCTCCCTCTCACGCGTCGGGCTTTGGAGGTGGTGAACGTTTGGATGTAAACACTAATAAACGCTGATGACAGATGAAGCTGGCGTGACTGCTTTGGTTCATTCAAGTGCAAATGTGCTCAGTTTTCAGCAGATTTCTGTCGTTTGATTGTGAAACCAAGGTGAGATGACGTGAACTTCCTGTTTTGAAGAGGCTGGAAGATGCGATAAGTTGCGTTGGGGAGTCGGTATAAAGAAAGAGGTCCGACGTGGTGGAGGAAGGAGAAAAGAAAAAGGCCGTTTTAAATGAAATGCCATTTTTCTCCAATTTATGCCAAGAAAGAAAAATAAAAACTCCTTTTTTGTTCTTCCTCCCGCATCTGCTTCACTGATTCGGCGTTTGAGCGTCGACGGCTGATGTCACGCGTTTCTCTCTGGAAAGCTACAGCGAGCGTTTATGACATCACCGAGCGTTCGGAAGCCGACCGCAGTTCAAAGCTCAGGAACGACGAGGTGGACGTGGAAGCCCCAAGCCTGCGGGGCTCACACACGGAAAACTGGGAATCTGATCACTGGTAATCTGATTACTTGAACCCGATCATCGCTGTGATGAGTCACAACAAGAAAAAACAGTCTAAATGCAGCGCGGCGCGCTTCCGTTTTTGCTGGCTGTATAGAGAACACACACACACACACACACACACACACACACACACACACACACACACACACACACACAGAATCATGTGTCTGCTACTTCACGTCATTTCATTAACTGACATTAATTTCTTGGAGACCTGAAGGCATTCAAGCCTCATCCCATCTTGGAGGAGCTCTGCACTTCACCAAGGTGACTATGATTTGACATATTTTTCATTTGTTTTCAATTTTTTTTTTTTAATTTTGCTTTTTTTTTGTGCTGAGTTTCCGTTATAGACAGTTTGTGAAGCTGGTTTTCTAGGATAGTTTTGGTTGAGTTTTTCTTTATATTATGGGGTGTTTGTCAGGATTCAAAATGTCAAGTATGAAGACATTTGAAAGGGAAAAATTCAAAGAATATAAACTCAGTCAGGAGGACGGAAATGGAAGTTCTCTCTGTAACTGTCGAGTTTTTTAAACCTCACGACACTTTCAGTCGCGTCTTCCGTCTTTATATCAGTTAAAAAAAAAGATTTTTCCAAATATGGGTTGTAATAATAGTGTGCTCGTTTTTCTTTTATGTACTTTTATATACTTTTATATACTTTTTAAAACCGATTACGTTTTATTTTGCTCGATTTGTTTTGTTTCTATTGATGATCTTATTTCTTCATTATTCATTTATTTTAACTATGTTTATTTAGTTTGTTTAATGTTGTTGTGTACTCTTTTTTCTTTTATATAAACATATATACATATATTTATATAGTGATATCTACATGTTACTTTTTAAAGATTAATTGCATTTCATTTTTATATCATTATTTGCTTTTTATTTCATTCATATTTATTTAAGTGTGTTTAATCTAGTTTGTGTTTACAATAATAACAGTGTTCTTTCTTTTAGATATTTTTATCTGCTCATTTAAAAAAAATGAATAACTTTTTAAATTTTTTTATTTGTCTGATCATTTATTCATTATATTAATCTTGATTTAGGGAATAATAATAACAACAACAACAACAACAACAAAAACAACAACAACAAAAACAACAACAACAATAATAATAATAATGCTCTTTTAATCTTTTATTTATCGCAGTATTTTATACTGTATTTTATTATTTCCCAGTTTTAAATTTCATGCAAGGAAAGCGCTAACGTAGAAATACACATGTCCAGATGATGGCGCTACAGGAAATAAGGCTATCGGTTGGCTCACCGGGTGGAGCTAATGAACAGAAAACCGAAACACAAAGTTGCTTTTTATCATTTGAAATTTTAGATTTTATGTCAAATGTTTGTTTCGTGCATCAGGAAAGATGCCAATAAGGGCCCAGATTTCGATTTCGAAGACGGGCGGCTGCATTCCGTACGAGCTGGAGCAGACCGAGAGAGGGCCGGAACCACAGCAGTCTGATGGAGACGTGACGAGGCCATGAATAAACAGGGCTTCACTTTGGCTAGAAGTCTTAACCGCTGGAAGCTGCTTTTAACAACGGACTTTATCTGTTTGTTGGATTTAAAAGAGCTGACAAAAATTACCCGCAGATTCTAGATAAAGGGATGATCATGGGAACACCGAGAGGCAAGCGTGTCTGAGTCGACCAAGCAAAATCATCTCTGTCTTGTTCTCGTTAAGATTAAGTTAAGGAAGTTCAGGTCCATCCATGATTTCAGGCCTTAATCAAAGGCTGCGCAGACTCTGTTATTTGAGCTCGAGGGTAAGTAGACTTGAATATCATCAGAGATAATTATGCTTTTTGAAAATGCAAAAATGTTTTGTAATGAAAACAGGATGGGGCCCAAGATGGAGCCTTGATGGACTCCATAAGAAGGAGGGTCCGTAGATGAGGCGTACTCACCTAATTTGACTGAGAAACTCCAAGAAGACAGAAAGGACTGGAACAGTTTTAGATGCCTACACATTGTTCTAGGCGAGATCTAAAATCTAAAACGGCAGAGTTCCCTGAGTCAGTAGGTAGTTGCTGACGCAGACGTTTTCCTCAAGTATGCCGCTGTTTGTTTTTTTTTAGCCAGCGAGCTGAAGCCCCGTGTAAGGTCTGAGTGACGTGCGAATGCTGCCATGAAGCAGAACCTGGTTGAGTCGGGCCGCCGTGTGTCATCAGGCAGAAACATGAGTGGATTTTGACGTGGGACTAGAAAGAAATGCAATTTTTAAAAAAATATTTCCCGCACATATGGCAGAGTTTGGCAGTTCGACGCTGAAGAGGTGATCTCAAAGAGTTAAAGATTCGTTTTTCCTTTACAGGTGGGGAACACAGAGCGGAGCTTGGTGCATCGTGGGAATCCCGGCCCCCGTAGCATAGGCCTGTTGCAGCTTTACTAAAAAATATGGTTCAAGGTAGGCTCAAGGTTTGACTGTTACTTTCATGCAATTTCACATTTGTTCTTTTGAGGTACCTGCTGCCCAAAGTTTCATGGGCTCTGGCCAGTGTCACCACGCTGACATGCTGAGCTTAAGGTGGTGAACGTTCTCTTGTGGCACTTTCCCACCATATGTCGCAGCGGCCCTACTTGCCTCTGGTGTCAGGTACTTTTCGGGGGGGGTCATTGTCCATTAGAACATAGTCCTGCCCAAGTGTAACTGGTCATCATAGCTTCACCGTGCAGAAGTACTGGGACTATTATCCCAGAAGAACAGAGAAACAGTGGATGATTTTGGCGGAATGGTGTTCCTGCCGATTGCAGCGCAGTGCAGAGTAGAGTAGCGTCGGTACCATGCGGTGGAAAGGCGCCATTAGTGGCTGTAAAGTGTCTATTTCTCTCATTTTGTCCTTCCAGCTGACCTTGAGTGGACCACATCATGCCTGTGACAGGAAGCTGGTGGCTGCTCTTTCTTCAGAGCTCCTTTCTCTCACTTTTGCCTTTCTTGCTTCATTGTAACCCCTCGCTGGCGTACGTGCTGAAGAACTGCATCGCCGAGCCCGCCGACAACGCCACGGCGGCCGCGATCAACTGCGCTCACAGAAAACTTACCGCAGTCCCCGATGACCTCCCCCCGAACGCAGCATCTCTAGACCTCAGCTCCAATCTTATCGCCCAGATCAGCAGGGACGATTTCAGCCATCTGCTGGCTCTCCGGTCTCTGAATATTGAAAACAACCACATTTCTCTTGTGGATGATGGACTGTTTGCGGACCTGGGGGGGCTAAAGCAGCTGCAAATGGGATCAAATGACATCACGAACCTGACGGACAACGTGTTTGAGGGGCTGGCTCTGTTAGAGGTTTTGTCTCTGGAGAAAAACGACATGTCCTACGTTTCCCCGCTGACCTTCAAACCCCTGGTCAGCTTAGTGACGGTCGATTTGAGTTACAACAACCTGCAACTGACGGCAGATGTGGCGCCACTGTTTCAGCTACCAAACCTGCTAGAAATCGTCCTCGATTGGAATCCCCTGACCTCTTTCCATACGGATGACCTGTCTTTGAACAAATCAAACCTCATGTCACTGCAGATAATGATGAACGACCTGACAAAGTTCAGCATCACAAAGGACATTTTCCCTCGTCTTCAGGCGATCTATTTAACGACGAGATCTGGCTTTGAGTGGGATGTTCCCGACCGGGCCTTCCTGAGCGGCGTAACCACATTGAGCCTGTACGGACTGGAACTTAGCTGCGAGGTCTACAGGGTCATGCTGCAGAGTGTCGCGTCTGTGCAAGAGCTGACGTTGTCTTATATGCAAGAGTTCGACGTGTGCCTGCTGGACTCGGCCTGCCAAGTTCCCACCCTCAGACGACTGGACTTGAGCACGAACAGCTTTGTCGGCGTGAACGAGACGCTCCTGCAGTCCTGCGGTCAGCTGGCTGAGCTGGACTTGTCGTACAACGTGCTGGAGGAACTGCATGAGCGCTCGCTCGCGTCAATGAGGCAGCTCAGATTTCTGGACATGAGAAACAACTCCCTTTCCGATGTGCCGTCGGCCATCAGCAGCGTCCCCACCCTGGAAATCCTGTACCTGTCCTCCAACTTCATTGGTCGTTTAGTTTGCTCCGACTTCCGAGGTCTGAGAAGGTTGACTGAGCTGCATCTCGACTACAATCGCATTTCAACACTCAGGGGCTGCGTCTTTCGGGATCTGAACAGTCTGAGGGTCCTGAATATCGTGGAAAATCAGGTTCACCTGTTCGTCGATATGTTCCAAAAGGATTTGCCGCATCTGGAGGTTTTTAATATGCACAAAAACAACATGAAGCAGTTCAGAGAGGGCGACCTCACAAACCTTTCATCCCTGAGCTATTTGGACCTTGAAGCAGATACATTTTATGTCCTTCATAAAGGGGCTCTAGAAGGGCTGGACAACCTCAAAACCCTCATCATCACACCCTTTCTTGCCCCTTCAGTGGTTTTCCCCAGACTGGAGTCTTTGGAAAATCTGAAACTGCATCTCACAACCCGCTATGAAAGCAACGGTTACAAAGACCCCGTGCCACATTTTTCCAATTTAAACTCCTTGAGAAACCTTTTAATTCAAAGCTACCACGGGCACTACGCCATCTCACCAGACTTGCTTCTGGGTTTAAAGTCTTTACGGTCCTTTGCCGCGGAGAAATTCTTCACAGAATCGCCTCACTCAGACACGTTTAAGTACACCCCTGACCTGAGAAGTCTTCGGATCGTCCAAAGTAATCTGCTGGACCTGAAGCCTGACTTGTTGCGGCCCGTCCCGAAGCTGCGCGCCCTCGACCTGTCCCAGAACAAGCTCAGGTCTCTGGAGTTCCTGGCGCAGGCCCACCTGCCCGCGCTCACCACGCTGATACTGAGCTGGAACGAGCTGACTACCATCAACCACACGGTCTTCCTGTCCCTCCCCGCACTCGCCTACCTGGACCTGAGGGGCAACTCCTTCACCTGCGACTGCGACAACGTCGGCTTCATCCAGTGGGTGAAGAACAACAACCGGACGCAAGTTGTGAACGGCCACCAGTACATTTGTGCGTTTCCCCTGAGCAAGAAAGGCCACAAGTTGCTGGACTTTGACATCCAGTCCTGCTGGGTGGCCGTCGCCTTCCTCTGCTTCCTCGCCACCACTTCGCTGGTTTTGCTAACGCTCCTCACGTCCTTTACCTATCACTTCCTGCGGTGGCAGCTGGTCTACGCCTACTACCTCCTGCTGGCTTTCCTGTATGACGGCAGGAAGGGGAGGAAGAAAGACCCTCACTGCTACGACGCCTTCGTCTCCTACAACGTTCAGGACGAGGCCTGGGTTTACCGAGAGATGCTTCCGGTGCTGGAGGGCGAGCAGGGCTGGAGACTGTGTCTGCACCACAGAGACTTCCAGCCAGGTAAACCCCTACACCGCACTGGCTTTGGGGATCACGCACCCATGGCCGATAATTGATGGTCAATGTTCCAGATAATCGATAAGGGAAATTTCGTCAAATGCCCGTCCTCTCTTGGCTGCGTAAGTCTCCTCAGACCAGACCTGTCCGCTAACAGACGGTGGAATAATCTGCCCGGTTGCTGAAGTGATTGGTCTGTTTTTTTTGGGTTTTTTTTTAAAATGAAATGTTAATTTGATAACAGATAGCAAGGCAAAGACCAAAGATTGTCAAGCTAAACAAAAAAAAGTGGAAATTTAAAACGATCTCCAGCAGGTTTAAATTTCACTTACAAACTCATTCCTATGCGTCACAATTCCATATTTACATTTTTTTTTCTTGAAAAATAATCCCTCAGAATGGTTTGGACATAATGGTACCCTTCTTTCCTCGTTTAGTGTGGCATTCAAGGACAAGGCGACACACTTCTGCTTATTAACTAACATCTTCTTCCTCTTTATAGCTCGAATCAGCTCCTTTTTCGCAGCCGGTCTCTCTTCCCTCTTCTCGGTATGTCACGTCTCTTCCTTCTCGCTCTTTTTTCTTAGCTTGAGCTTCTTCCCTACTTCTTTTGCTACATAGCATGTTTCCTCTAACCCAACCCTCCTCCTCCTTATTCTTCTTTTGTATCTAGCATCTCCTTGTTCCTCTTCCTCATTTTTGCTAGCATCTCTCTGCCCTCTTCTTCTTCATAGCTAGCATCTCTTCCTCTGCTTTCTTCTTCGTAGCTCGCATGTCTTCCTCCATCTTTTTCTCCATAGCTATTGTTTCCTCCTCTGTCGTCTTTGTCGCTAGCATATTTTCCTTGTTCTTCTTTGCAACCAGTGTCTCCTTCTTCTTGTTTTTTTCTAGCATTTCTTCCCTCTTCTTCTTCATAGCTAGCTTCTCTTCCTCAACCTTCTTCTTCATAGATAGCTTGTCCTCCTCTTCCTTCTTCATAGCTAGCATCTTCTCCTCCTACTTCATAGCTAGCATCTCATCCTCCTTCTTCATAGCTAGCATCTTCTCCTCCTACTTCATAGCTAGCATCTCATCCTCCTTCTTCATAGCTAGCATCTCCTCCTCCTTCTTCATAGATAGCTTGTCCTCCTCCTCCTTCTACATAACTCGCATCTCCTCCTCCTTCTTCGTAGCTAGCGTCTCCTCCCCCTTCTTTGTCCCTAGCATCTCCTCCATCTTTTTCTTCATAGCTATTGTCTTCTCCTCTGTCTTCTTTGCCGCTAGCGTCTCCTCCCTCTTCTTCTTCTTCTTCTTTGCTGTTAGCATATTTGCCCTGTTCTTTGTAGCTAGCATGTCTTCCTCCCCCTCCTTTGTCATAGGTAGCTTGTCCTCCTTTTTCCTCTTCACAGCTAGCATCTCCTCCTCCTTCTTCATAGCTAGCATCTCCTCCTCCTTCTTCATAGCTAGCATCTCCTCCTCCTTCTTCATAGGTAGCATCTCCACCTCCTTTTTCATAGCTAGCATGTTCTCCTTCTTCTTCTTCTTCTTCTTTGTTGTTAGCATTTTGGCCCTGTCCCTTGTATCTAGCATGTCCTCCTCCATCTTCTTTGTAGATGGACGCTGATGTTCAGCTTTATGAATATAAGCGCTTTATGGAACCGCCTCACTCGGAATGAGCAAGTCCAGTGGTGGAGACTAAATTGTTTGTTCCACTCCGCGTTCTTTCTGCTGGTGCCTGCCGTCTTTCCTCTTCTTCCCAGAGACCATGGCGCTGCAGAGGCTTTCTTTATACCATTAAACCATTAAAAAAAGTGAACATTACTGGATGGCCAGACAGTAGGAGAACAAGAAGAAGAGGAAGCACTACCACAAAGCCAAAAGTGGATATGACTTCCTGAGTCATGGAAGTGTGGAAGCGGTTTTTCACCGCCGTCCATGATGTGCTCCTCCCTCCCGCAGGCAAGCCGATCGTGGAGAACATCACCGACGCCATCTACAGCAGCAGGAAGACCATCTGCGTCATCAGCCGGCACTACCTGGAGAGCGAGTGGTGCTCCAGAGAGATTCAGATGGCCAGGTGGGGGCGCATTTTACAACCTCGCCGACGCCGTGGACTGATCAGCACCTGGCTGGGGAACACTCTGGAACATCAGCTGCCCAACCGTTGCCCACGGTGACCCACAAATTCTGACACTGTTGCCATGGCGATGTATGGAAGCGGCTGTTTTTTTTTAAGGGTCCCTAGTTTGGCGGAGTGGTTTCGAGTCAGAATCAAATACATTATTAATCGGTAATAACGGCGTCACAAATGAACGGCATCGCTTCACTGTTTCCATGGTTACGATGCCGTTGCCATGACTGGCAATAAAACGTGGTGCGTTACTGTAACTAAACTCACTGAAGCTGTTTTCATCCGAGTGATCCGACCGGGCTGAGGGAGGGAAGCGGAGGGGGCGGGGCCACAGCATAAGTGATGGTGATTGGCTAAATGTTTCATGGTAAGCCAACCAGAGACAGAGTTGGGCAGCTGTTGTTCACACACACACGCACGCACACACACGCACACACGCACGCACACAGGTGAACTCAGATAATCCAAAGTTGCTGTTTTTAAACAGGAAGTTCAGACATTAATTTTCCCTCATCTCTTAATTATTTATTCTATTAAGTGTCTATTTCATTAATTAAACATTCAATATTTAATTTCATCATAAAACATATTTGAATTTAAAGTTCCAGAATTCCGACAAAAATTTGAATGTTTAAAAATGTAGTTACTTTCCCTGGTAACTAGTTACTTTTATCATGCTGTAACTAAGTCGCTAACTCGTTTACTTTCTGGGAGAAGTAACTAGTAACTATAAGCGGCTGACTTATTTTAAAGTGACGCGTGCGGCGCCGCTCTTGTCGCCGTTTACATTCGACCCCACGCCCCGAGCTTCCTCGGGGACTTCCCAGCATCCTCTCTGTCCGGGCCATGCCCCGCCTCTCCCAGCCGCTCCCTGACCTTTCTCCCCGCCGTCCCCGCCCCCTTTCTCTCCTCCCTGCCGCGTGTCGCCGCAGCTTCCGCCTGTTTGACGAGAGGAAGGACGTGCTGATCCTGCTGTTCTTGGAGGAGATCCCGGC
>CAAKHG010041665.1:2804-16318 GCA_901007715.1 Dactylopterus volitans | reverse complement strand
CCTCATCGCCACCTCTACAGTGACCACCACCATCATCCTCCTCCTCATCATCACCTCTACAGTGACCACCACCATCATCCTCCTCCTCATCGCCACCTCTACAGTGACCACCACCATCCTCCTCCTCCTCATCGCCACCTCTACAGTGACCACCACCATCATCCTCCTCCTCATCATCACCTCTACAGTGACCACCACCATCATCCTCCTCCTCATCATCACCTCTACAGTGACCACCACCATCCTCCTCCTCCTCATTTTAATATTGTACCATTTCTGCTTTTTATCAAATCAGTTTGCGTTTACTGCAAACGATGAGACTGAAACATCTACACCTGCTACTATGTTAGCTTACTGGCAAAGATGCTCTGGGGTTTAGTTTTATTCATCATCGTTGAGACTGAAGCTTGAGACGGTTCCTGTTGCGGCGACGGAGGCTCATCCCAAAGCTCGCCACTATATTTATATCCTTCACCTGAATGAGCAGCGCTTCCTTTCTTCCTTCGGCTTCGACCACAGGCTCACCTCCCTCTGTGACGGCGTGGGGAGCGACTGCTTTGAGAAAGGCCCAGTCAAAGGCCACGTCAACAAAGGCCTCCATGTTGGGCCCTTCAGACTAAGCAAGACTGCTGCTCAGCATTTTGAGAGTGCAAGTGCACATCAATGACGAAGTCCCACCCTCAAATATGTGCAGAAAAAGACACAGAATCAAATCAAACTTTATCTGTACGGCCCCTTACAGACATTTACAACTGTTAAGAACCCACCCCCACAATATCAACACTGGAAACAGACCCGACCGCACACATACCCCAACACTAGATTAAAAATGTAAGATATGGCATCGGGAGGGATGACAGCCCATGGCCGCAGGGAACGCCACCACAGAGACCACACCCCGACCCCATGGACCATGGAAAACTCCACACATAGTGCAGAGTCCCACAGCCCCCCGGGCCTGAGACATCTCCAGGGCAAATTCCCTGCAGGCAGACTGGACACGGAGAGGAAACACTCGAGCTAAAAGGCAACAAGATAATAATAAACTCATGAGATAGAAATAATGATAAGAATGAATGATAAATAAATAAACAATATAAAATGTATAAATAAGGTTTCAAAAACCCTTATTTCAAAAGTGTGTAATATTAAAAAACATTAAGACAAAAGCATGGATAAAATATGAATAAAATAAGAATAAATAATAAAAAAAATTAAATCAGTTAAAGGCTTCTGTAAAAAGGTGAGTTTTGAGCAATTAAAAAAAAGATGTCAACAGTGTCTGCAGCCCTGCAGACAGAAGCAAATTTTTTGCTGGAATGGAGATTTTACTGTAATAATGTTTGTATGACATTAACATGATGATGCATCACAACCCGCGCTATCAGAATATTTCTGGTCACATGAATTGATAAGTAAGTTATGGGACCAGAAACACGCGGAAAAAAAGTGAAATACAACAAATAAAACAAATCCATTTATTGCAGACCTTCTGGAAAATAAAATACCAAACATTTGAACAAGATATATATTTTTTGAAAAATATTAATACAATCACAGTATTCACACTTCTTTGATGAAGTCCTGTCATTAACTGGCCTCCCGCTGGTGCACAGGGTGACAGCAAACCTTTAACTGGTCAGAGGGACTATGGGAAATCATTTGTTAACGAGCTCTGTCATTGAACGATGGAAATAATATTCACAAAAGACTTTCAATGTTGCATCTGATTGTGAATTCATTGTACAAAGTCCCCAAGAAGTTTGAGGCAGAACAAGAAAGCTTCTGGAAGGTGGGAGATTGCACAGATGAAGCTGCACTGCCGTTTCATCTGTCCTGGGAAAGAACAGGCAAGCAGCCAACATTATGTGTAAAAAGTTATTACATCACAAACAACTGCAAATATTTGTCGTATATGATGAGCTCGGTCTCATGATGCCAGCTTGAGCTAGAGAAGAATGAATAGATTCATCACAGTAAAATATCCCTTAAGTCGAATAATGACATAAAGACAACATTTTCTGGGAATTGGATTTTGTTCATTACAAAGGTCATATTTTGTTTGGTTGCTAAGATTATAGTGGCAAAGACGATCTAATTTCACGTCTCACAGAACTTTGCAAGAATTGCTGTAACTTAAAAACAACCTAAACTCAATTCTTTATTCTTAATTGAGGAAATGGAACCGTTCAGGGAAAACAATGCAGTGTAGGTTTTTAAGTAAACGCATTATTATGCACTCTTGATTTCTATTTTTTCTTTAGAATTGCATATTTAAAGTGCGATCTTTCATGTTTGCCCCCTTTGTTCCTTGCATTATTTTTTCCTTAAGCTTCCTCTTTATATAGACACAATATGAGCCCGATTTTTATCTCTGATACTATGAACATGTTCACAGTTGGTAATATGGCTTTGCCCCTTCGTTTCCCGTCATTTTCACACATTCGCCAATGCTCCTCTTGTGCGTGTGCATGGGATGGTGCGTGATTTTGGATCGTTAGATAAGCCGCTAACCGAGCCGTGATCTAAATCTTGTCTTCACCCGAATTCATACTGACTCAGTTGACATCAGTTTATTGTATTTTACACAACTCTCTCTGGAGCCGGAACCGCTTTTATACAACGTTTTTAACGAGTCCAAAAACACTGATGTGCATAATCTGTCGAGTCCCCCTTTATGAGACACACATTAAAAAAACCCCATCTAGTCATCAGTAATAAAAACTGGAAATGGTTCTATCTAACAATGAAGTGCATTTGAATTTGATTTGACCAGTTTTGACATGTTTGGCAATTTTTTCTTTGCACTGCCATGACAAATGAGAAGAGGAGCATTAGAAAACATTAGACACCGATGATACAACACTGTTGTCCTGAGTACTAAGTGCTGTTGTCATGACGATTCATCAGGGGACTCTGACTGGGATATTCAGTATGTACTCGCTTGACCTTTCTTGCATTAATGCTGTATGAGCAGTGTGTTTTTAATTGTCATTGACAGGGCAGTAGAAGTGGGTCAGTTGAGTTGGGCAGCTCACTTAATTAAACAAAATCACTCGCACCTCAAATGACTTCAGTCACCAGTTCTTTGTTTTGCAGGAGCAAACTACGACTGTGATGTTACAAACTGGAACCGACTGAGTTTCAAAGGTGTGACGCAGTGTAATCTAAAAGCCTGCTGCTTTGCCATTTCACAGGACCAATTAGTCAATTGAACTGACCTGAAAGACGACTACACCTCACTTAATTGCACTGATACACAAACACTTGCGGGGTTATTGGTTGGTTATGGATTGGTTAATCATTTGGCATGATCCAATTCAGTCGACCATTGATAAGCTGCTAGCACTGGGGGAAAAAAACTGTTATGTGAACCAAAATGCATCACAAAAAAACAGTCATGCCACTCTTGCAACTGGAGTGAAGGTTCATCTTCCAAGTCAACGCACTGCCCAGAGCAGGCCGGGGCTCTGATTGGCTAGTTTTCAGCGACTGTTAATTTTCGCTCATCAGAACGCCCCGTCTGCAAAGCACACTTAGTTACTGCCGAGGTTCCTTGCCCAGCCTCTAAGGGCTCACTAGTCATTCGATGTATTAGCAACAGATGCTCACATTAAAAAAAAATACAAAAAAAAAAGACATGCTGTATTTAGTTCCACGGATTCAGACAGGTAATAAATCAAAATAATGAAGCTTTTGGTTCCACAAGGAAGATCTTCCACCTCTCACTTTCTTCAGCTGGGAATTCCTGCGTTCGATCTCCCGCATCTTTGTCATTTCCACTTTTCCACACTTTTGAAAGCCGTGTCATTCTTAATTCTCATGTCACTGCGTCAGACTAATTACTCCCCACGTGTAGCCGAGGGAGGGAGCAGAGGCCGCCGGCTCGTCCGTTTAGGCTGCTGAGGCAGCGTTGCTTAATAAAAAGATCTCAAAGGAGGAAAACTGGATGCTTGGATTCAAAGAGCATCTGCTACATTTAATGATCGGTTACGTTCGTGTGTTGACGCGCAACGCTGATGCAGTAAACTGTGCTCAACAGCGGCGCCTGCTGGCCAAGTTTAAAAGGACACTGAGTACATCATGATTGGCTGTGTAGATTTCAGTGAGAGGAGTCTGTTGTTGTTGTTGTTTTATTGGTCAACTGGTCTCTTAGTGCCGTGATTTGAAGGCCTGCTTCATCGTTTGGAATCAGTTGAGCGAAACCGTGCACGCTCCTTGGCCAATCAGAGTGTTTGATCACAATTACAGCGTTCTGTGTGTCCCCACCCGAGCTTCAGCTATGGCAGGTTATTCAGTGCATTCGATTCAGGGCAACATCAGTGTGGTCAGTAGGGGTTTAACGATCCGCTGATCCACATCGACGCCACGCTCCGATTACTCACAACCGGCGTTGATGCAAACTGTAAACACCAATCTCCATCACGTTCTTTCAGAAACTCTATATTTTGAAATTCCCATGGCCGAGCCTCGTCCGCGTTTACGCCCAGCGCACGTCCTGCTGCTCCCTCCAAAACTAGCGGCCTCGCAGCTCGCGGCGGTCCAGCGCCAGAGGGCAGGCTGCCAAGAAAAATAAGCTCTAGGCATTCGCTCCCCTCTTGGGAATGAATCAGTGGAAATGTTTTGTTTTCAGGAGGAAAAAAAAAGACCAAACAACAGACAAAGGCATGCGATACGCAAACAACGCTAGCGTGAGATAAAATACTGACACCTGAGGAAGAGCCGCGGCATTGGACCTCCGTGGTAGCGCCGCTGGCCATTTAGCGTGTCGGGCGTCTGCCAGCTTTTTTTGTTCTGCAAAGACTCGAACCGCAACTCTGAAGGAGCAACGAGGGTCACAGATGCCACCTCATTAGCAAAGACATGAGGCCTGACGGTGAAGCGGAGAGGTGAGATCCCGTCTAAAACAGCACTTCAATGGAAAACCTGCCTACCGGGACTGTGCAGTCAGGTCAAAGATGAAGTTAAATGGGTTCGTGAACGCAGAGCCAGTCACCATGACTACAGATGGACGGACATCGTGTGCAACAGAAGTGTGACCTGTCATCATTCGGTGAGCACCTGGTAAATAAAGAGCACAGGAGCTCATCTTAACCGGTTTTGCAAGGAGCACTTTAGTGTGAACAGAAGTGATATTTTTATCCTTTGATTACCAAGAATAGACTGTTTTGTGAAATAAATGATCATATTTTTTTTTTATCTATCAAAGCAATCATATTATAGTTTATTGTTGATATAAATGTAATTGGTGTGTTTAATTGGTATATCTATATACAGATTGCAGCCCACTGAGTCAAATCAAACTGAAATCATATTTTTACAGCCTTTCTGATATCAGCAAATATCCTGCCCAAAGAATTGATTCGATCATCTTCTGATGAAACCAAAGTGGTCAACAGCATCCTTGCAACCTCGCTTTCTCTGCTTCGTGACGATGCATCTGGATGCATCTGCGGGTCCGGGGGTCCAGATTTCTCCGCTGGCGCCACACTGCGGGACGGACGGCTGCTCCAGAACCATCCTGGGGTAGCAAGAACGTGGGACATCGCTGTGTCTTGACTAGAGGAATGATGGTAAATGACATGAAACGTGTTTGAAATGAGGATGACCGCTAAAAACATGAATGCAGATTCCTGTCACTGCATTCCTTTGATTTGTAGGTGCATTAATTGCCAAATGGGGGGCGACATTTGCCCAAGATGAAAATCCCAGTATTTCTTAAAGCCACTCGGCAGTAGGAGCACAACCACGTGACTCTTGACTGCAGTAACATGGAATACATTGAATCTGTTGAAGTCTGATCTCATAATTCTAAGGTCTTTTTGTGCTTTTTTTTCTCAGCGGCCAATGGAGAGAAATCACCCCGAACCAATCTTGAACCCTGGTCCAAGTTGGTCTGAAGCACGTAAACACCAAAGGTCATTGTCATGGCAGCCAGCGCGCATACTCAGCTGTTCGGATGGCACTCTAACACACGTCCATGCGCTTTGTGTACGCAGGCGTCGCTCAAGCATCTCCTCCCAGGCACGGGTGTCCCGCTCACCGGCGCTTCACTCCCTCAGACAGGTTCCACCTAACGCGCTCTCACATTTGTGTTTAATAGTCAGGCTCTGCAGACGTGTTGATTTCACAGAGGTGACTAGTTTATCGGCAGTCCCTCCTTTGATTGCTCTTATTGATTTTTATTCGGAGTAACAGTGGTTGTGTGCAGGAAATGAGGTAATATTCAATCCAAATGCAGTTGATGCAGTTCATTCAACACACCTTTTCCAGGTCGCAGGTGGCATTTAGAGGATAATCGCGGGATCTATATTGTCTCACCGGAACTGTATTTGACGTCTGATTTGTGTTTTTCACGCATCTTTTCTATGCTTTTATTATCGTATCTGAGAAAGAGCAGGACCTTCATATAGAAGTTCTAAAGGATTTAGTAGTTTTCTTATTAATTAAAATATGCAGGTTTTGAAAAGTGTGAATGGGACACTGTCGGAAAAAGCAATAAATACACCATTTTAGTTGGACTCGATCCTCGGGGAGCCAATGAGAAAGTAATTTCTGTACATTTAAATCACTCCAGACTATCAAACAATTCAGAAATGTCTTTAATTGGTGTCTCCTGGTCTACCTGGAAACTGTGAAGCTACCACCTGGAAAAAAAAAAAAAAAGGAATGTTGCATTCAAAGTCCCGACATTCCTCAGGACGTTTTGTAGAAATGGTCTGAGTGGAAAAAGGCTGCAGTGACCGTGGAGGTCTGCGCGGCTCGAACACAAACCTTCACCAGAGAGAACTCCCAAATCAAATCCACTTGATCCATGTTACACAGTAACAGGCTTGTCTCTGGATGACCAACAGCTGCGCGGGCACATGTTCAATTAGCTCCTTAACGACGCCGAATGAATTTGACGCACGTGTTTCGCCAGCTTGGTTATTTATTTATTTTTTTTAAATTTCTGTTTCGCTGATAAAACCCGAACGGCGCATGACGTGGCGCAGGAAGCGCTGGGAGGTCCCGTGACAACGCCGCTGCTGTCAGTGAGGAAAACCAGCGCCGCCTCCCGAGACCTGGCCTCTCGAGATGGGACGACCGTCTCTCGCGACTGGTCGCAAACACCCAAAATGTGCGCTGGTGTGATTATTACCAACTGGCTTGGTGTTTTTGTGGACACCTGATTCCTCTGGGGCTTTATATCCAAATTGCAAGCGTGGGAGGGAAAAGCAGCAGATGTAGATATCGGCGGCAAATTAAACGGCTGATGTCGAGTGTAATGAAGAGCGCAGTTTGGAGCAGGCGGAATCCTGCTAACTCCCACGCCTCGAATCACATGTGCATATTTTAATGGACAAGTTGCCATGCGATTTTAATTTTGGATTCTCAGCAAACATTCATGAAAAAGCGAGAGCAGAGCGTTTTAATGGCCGTCGCTCTTTACGTCACCCTTACGTTTACCTTAATTAGCCATGGTTTATTTCGAACGTATCGGGGAAAATGATGAAATATCATTATAGGACAACGAAACAAAAAAGTAATAGTAATCATGTACGATACGTGTAAACATTATACTGAAAATAAATAACATGTCTGAAAAGGAGTAGGAAGAAGTATAAACCTTATTTATTTATTTATTTATATTGTTATTATTATTAATATTTTTAACTCCAGCTCCTTTCACCCATGCATAAACTCAAACACCAATGTGCTTCCCTATCCATCATGTGCAAAATTTAAACTCAAAACTGCATACACACATACACACGCATCCATACACATACACCTATATGCACAAGTAATCCACTAATACATACACATGCCCCCACAGACACGCACACATGCACAGAAGTCTGTGAATAAAAAAATGAACACCTTTGAACTTTAAACGGCTTCCTCACCCCTATATCGCATGAACACCATTTCCTTATATCTTTTTTTTAAATTGTTTCATGGCTGTACACGTTTTTAGATCCACACTGATACTGTTCTGCAGTCTTACTCCTATTACAGAGACACAGAAACTGATAGTTTCTGCTTAGGTTATAGCCCCATTCCTTTTCCATGGCTGTAACTCTGGAGTTACTGTATGTGCACCATCTCACCACCAGGTTGTGTCCTTTCACTCCTATTTTTTTTATTTTTTTAAATAATGTATGTTAATGCATGCAAAAGTACTCGGGAAGGCATCTATCAGCTAAAGTTTTCTGACTGAGAACCCTGAGTTGCTGTCCCTCATTCAAAGATCAGTATCGGTCCCCATGAATGCTCTCACTATCTTCATTTCTTGGTGTGACGGCAACGTCCTGGATTTAGATGCGTCCAAAACCAAAAAAAAAAAAAAGGTTCTTGATTTTAGCTGTAACAGAGATGCACTCAAAGAAAGCATCAAAGAGTCGAAAATTAAGGCCGATGCAAGATTTTTGGAGCTGAGGCCAATATTAGGGATGTATTTATGTTTCTGTTGATAACATAGCTGTGCAAATGGATATTGCCTGCCTGGTAAAATATACTGGCCACTGCCATGTTAGTCAGCAATGGTATTTTTGCCAGCCTTTCAATGGAGGGAGCACGCTGCTGGAAATCATTTGCCCCAAAAACAAACTGGTGTTTTGTTATTAGTGCGTCATCTTGATTCCAGCTGTATTTAATGTCGGCGCATATCGGCCGTGTCAGTGACACAGAAATATCAGCTAATAATATCATCCAGCCAGTAAATCCGTCAGGCTGTGGTTGAAATGGTGACATCATATAAAAATCTGGTTGGTATTTTTTTTTTATGATCGCCTTTAATTCGATATTGGCTATTGTGGACGGTGGGAAGCAGCTCAAACTAAATTAATTCCCTGCCCTTCTCCAGCCCGACCTTTAAATGGTACATGGATTTTTAAGCCTTTTCTCTCTTTTTAGGTGTTTTTTTGATCAACTTCTTAAACTCTTTTATCGTCATTAACTGTATTTATTCTTATCCCTCAATGCCCTTTGTATCTTGCGTCAGTCTATGTTTTTGCACAAGCTGCTGCATATAATTTGCACCCTCCCCCCCGGTAGGAGAAGTTGAGTTGGTTTGAATCAAACTAAATTGATGCCCTCTAGTGGCACAGTTAGTCAGGATTGCAGAAATTCGGACAAGATGGCGGGCAAGTGTGCACGAGTTTAAGCCAAACAAACACTGGACTTTGTAACAGACGGCGTTGGTTGGTGAGTTTAGCGTTAACGTCTGCTAACATGAACGGCGACAGTCATGGTTTTGAAATAAGGCAGGTGAGCGTCATTCTTGATGGCGTAACAACAACCACCTATGAGTGACGTCGGGCGCCAAAAGGTTCCCCCCACTTTTGCCTTGGGGCCCCGCAGTGGGTTAATCCGGCCATGACACCGTTAAACACCTCTGCACTCCCCACAGATTCAACCGACAATTTTTTGCTCCATTTAGACATTTAGTGTGTATTTTGTAATGCTGGGTCGGTGGAATAAATTTAGTTTATTAGATGCTCTCCGAGAGCTGCGAGAGCGAATCGGCTCGTAGTTAATAGCCCGAAAAACTACACCAATGAGCTGTTGGACATTGTAAAATTATCTGCAGTGTCAAGCAGTACGACTGTTTTTTCACATGCAAAAGAGATTAATCTTTAAACTGTTTATGGGCACAGCTGTGTGCTCAGTTAGGTTTGCCACAAATTCAGTGTCTCTTGCGGTCCTTCTAATTATATTCTCCACCCAAGTGATGAAGTCATTTTTTTATTTTTTATTAAGAAGTATACTTTATTTGAGGGAATTATATTTCATCTCTATTTTTTAATTTTATCCCAGATGACAATTATTATGTTTGAAGGTTTCTATTTAGGTTTTTATTTGGCCCTCTGGATGAATAGTTGTTGCTAAGGCAAAAACTAATAGGGGAATCCTTATTAAACTAAACTAATAAGAACTATGATCGTGCTCTGTGGAACGCCAGAATGCCAGAATGCCATGGCCGTTGTTGTTAACATGTAGTTGTTTTTTTCCCCCCCGTTTTTATGTAATCCTGCTAAAAAACAACAACAGATAGAATGAAATGAAAATATGACCCCCCCCCCCGATGGAGTTTAAGACTTAGTTTTGACTCTGCGGAACATTCAGAATTCTTATTTATGAACATTTGGTCCACTCTGCCTTTATGTTTGGCCCCCTATTTGTCAGGGCCGTATCAAGGTGTAGCCAGTGAGTGTTTCTATGTGTGTGTGTGTGTGTGTGTGTGTGGTGTGTCCATGTGTAATATGTTTTGATTCACTTAGCCAGAGGTGTGGTAGAGGTCGAAAAAAAAAAAAGGCTTCACGTTTTATTCATTTTAACACCGACTCGGTCTCCGTGCAGCGGATCGATGATGGACGAGTGTGTTGGTAACCACAGTGCTGTGGATGTCGGAGTAAAAGGAGAACCTACGGTGTGATGTCGATTTACAAAAATCCATTTACTGTCGTGCAACTGGCCTCTTACACGCCCTGCTGTACAGTCAAAACAAAGTAAGCACGCGCGTGTGTGTGTGTGGGGGGGGGTGGATTGCTGGATTACTCATTAGGAGCTCATTCCCTGTGAGTTTATTTGCATACCTTTTTTAGTTTGCGCTGGCTCCTTTTTTTTTTTTTTTTGAACAGGCACATGCATGTACGCCTCTCAATCCATGAGCACGTCTTACTGGTGCGTGCGTGCGTACGTCCGTGCGTGCGTGTGTGTGTTTGCGGCCAGCCTCCTTCCTAATCTGCCAGCGGTTGTTGTGTATGAAGTGCTAGTGATGTTGGAGACTATTAGGCCTGTGAAGGCAGGGGTGGCTGTCTTCTCCTATTCCCCACAGCTCATTTAAACTTCCATCTGATGGTGGAGATTAAACGTCTTCTCCTCGAAGGAGGGATCCTGTGGCCGAGCCTGGGCCGCTATTTAAGAGACTTGAATGAGTGAAATGCATGTGAAGAGCCCATTTAGTGTAAGACAACGGGGCAGCAATTGGCTTGCATGTGCAAACAATATATGATGCCACACATGTGGTATGTCATGTGTCTGGTTTTTCTTTCACATCTGGCCAACCGCTCTCGGGGGGGTTCGCGAATGTCAGGTAGACGTGCTCCGCTGCTAAAAAGCTTATATTAGAATTAATCAGGGCAATATTCTCATGGGGGTGGCAATCTGTTAGTCGCTTTGGTTCGGTCTGAAATATGTTCTACATAGAAATATCTATATGAATCGCCATGTAATTCATCATAAAAATGCGCGGTGCCCAGAGGACAGATCCTTTAATGTGTTTGATGATCCACCGACTGTTCCCCTCGCACGACTGCGGGCTTGACGTTTGCGGTTGAGTGAAACGTCTTTGAGGCCTGTCAGTCTGGTATTCGTGTTCTCTGAGGGATGAATTGTCAGAATCTTTGTCATGAGATTTCACATTAATGGTTTGAAATCTTTTATCTGGTCCAGACTTTTGTTTGTGACTTAATCCCTGCAAAACTCGCAGCGTTGCCGTCAGCCGGCCGCCGTTGTATGTGGGTAGCGCGAATTCTCAAATGATAGCATATCATGTCGAGCTTTGTCAGCAAGCCAACTTTCGTGAACTTGTTGACTTCTGACTTTTGCGGCCACGATAGGCGACTGTGAAGCCGTGGAAGTGTTGTGATTGGACACTTCGATTGTACCTCTTCAAAGATATTTGTGTGAAACAATAGGAATCCTCGGTATGAACCTTATTGAAGAGGCAAAAAAAACAAAAAAAAACACCAAAGAGGACGAGAGGTGAGATCCTTACCCGCCGCTCATCACTCAGTGTAGCTGCTCGCCGTTTGCGGCTCCATTTTCAACTCGCGTACAACCGCCGCGGTTCCACGTCTTGCGGTTCTACATCAAAAGTCTTTTCACCTCATGTTAAAACATGTTCCCATTCCTCTCGGCCCCCCAGAAACCAGTTCCGTCCCCTCGAACGATGGCGACGTTTGCATGCGCCGGAAAAGCCGATCTCTGCCCTCGCTCTGAAACAGGCAACATTCCGACGCGGCACGCGAACACGAGTGTTCTGCTAATGTTCCGGTCTTCGTGCAGCCGTGCCGACTCTGATTGACGTTATCATTTACATGCTATTTCGCCACCGTGGAGGAATTTATGTCGTTTCAAAGTGCAGCCATGTCCCTCCCGTCTTTTATCGTTGTCGTCAGCCATCTGCGAAATTGGCTGGTTGCCGCAAACCGTGTCACAAAAGGCTGGAAAACCTACACCGGTGCTTTAACTAGAAATCGCTCCATTTGGGAATCAAGCATCATCAGGATTATCCAAATGGAATATGCTGTCTACATGACCTCCAATCAAAATTCTGAATATTTTCATATTTGGAATAATAGTGGAGATTCAGTATGCATGTAGCTGTAGGCAATGTTACAATGCTGCTTGTTCCCAAAGCAATTATTCTGCTTGATAATAGAAATCTGTTGATTCGACAGGTTCCTCAAATCACTCGTTGGAACCATCAGAGTTTTCACATTACTCTAAATGTGCAAGATTCCTTACGAAATAAACTATTTACTTAACTTTTATTTGTTCAAAACATATTTGAAATAGCTATGCCTTCTGATTTATTGTGTTGAGATCAGATGCTTTGGCCACCATTGGTAGTGCTTCAATTACACACTTTATGGAGGGTAGGCAGGATTATATGTACAGTTCACACAATTATCAGAAGTTAACAGTAAATTTAATGGTCAATATCTATACAAATCAAATGAGTAGAGATCAGTGAACTTCTTAATTACAGGACCTCTCACTATCGGCAAAATATCAGTCTTATTCTTCAGCAACTTCTCTGTAAAAAATGATTTGGGGAAAGAAAAAAATCTAATTTTCAGTTCATTTAGACATACAGAAGTGTAGCAGAGGTCTGTAAGTGAAAATTAACACCAAGGCATAACTGTGGTCCAGATGAATATGATAGAAAAGAAGTCAAACTTTTGCGATCGTTTTCTCTTCTTCAACCCTTTTCAGCACAAATCGAGCGTTGCATTTTTATTATATTGGGTTATGGACTGAGGGAAAATGATTCCGCGCCTCTAACGAACTGAATCAGTCCTGGCGAGCGGCACATCATGAAAGCCTTGGAGCGGCGCTCGCTTGCAATTTTGAGACGGAACGAGGCGCAGCGAGCGGCGCCGTTTAGACATTTTTGATACATTCTGTAATATGTTGTGGACCGATGTGAACAACAGATTCAACAACAGGATTCTTGCACTATCATGTCCCTGGACAAGCCGGAACACACCTCGAAGCTCCAGGGCAGCGAGTATCATGACTGAGTAGAATTACAGCAGACAGAAACGCAGAAACTCAGTGAGTGATGGGAGTGGGAAGAGGGGCGGGCGGGGGTTGGGCGGGGGGCGGAGGAGGGGTGGGGTGCAGGGGGCGGCCTGTCAGCGAGCTGCAAAACGCCTCAGAACAATGTAACCTTATATCCACCGAGGAGATATTTTGGGTTGCACCTTCTCACAACAACAAAGTTGGATTTATTCCTCCTG
>CAAKHG010041663.1:11031-33851 GCA_901007715.1 Dactylopterus volitans | reverse complement strand
CAACTTTGTTCCCGGGCAGTTGAGTTTGCTGCCGCTTTATTCGCGGCTGAATAAGCCGGGCTGTGAAAACACTCAAGGCCATTTTGGAAGACACGGGACACAGCTGTGTGGAGTCGGGCTTTTTTCTAAATGCTTGCAGAGCCTCTCCTTCCCCCCCCAATGGCCTTATTTTGCGTGGAGATGTGCAGGGTGTGTTTATCTCCCTCATCCCTGTGTAATGAAAAGCAAACACGGCTGTTTATCGTGAGGATTTTGGTCAATTTCCAAATTAAAAAGGAACTCTCACTAAGTGAGATAAAAATGAATATTTTCATTTTAGCTGGCAGTTGTGCAGAAATCCTATTAGGCATCTGCTGCATGAAGCCGTCTGTGAAACTCATTCCTTGATCGTTCCAGGCTCTTGGAAGTTACTGCTTTCATTGACAGGATATACAGACACCGGTGGCCTCGACGGTTGCCGTCATTTTTCTCTGTTGTTCCTCGCGATCGCAAAGGAGAGCGTGACAAATAATTGGCAAATACTTGAATTCTTGCCGAGAGGAGATTGATGCCACTCACGTATCCACCAGTTTAAGAATGAGATTAGGTCCGGGAGCGAGCGGGGAGGCGGCTGACTCTGTCCGGCCGCCGAGGCGAGATTATTTCTGAAAAATTTTCTAATAAATTTGTGTCGAAGGTGGATTAACAGCGCGGCCGACGTGCAGCTAGCACGCGGGCTTGAATGCACTTCGTCACTTGTCGCGCCGCTGCACGCGCGAGCGGACCTCCCCGGCTCCCGGCGATGCAAATCGTTTGCCGCCCAGCATCCTGAGCCGGATTCCGTGTGAATAAGCGAGAGCTCTTGCCACCTACGTTAATAATTGCTGCAAAAAAAAAAAAAAAAAAAAAACGTCATTTTTCCAAGTGTGAATTCAAGCCTTCATATATTTCCCCACCCGGACGAGAGTGCTGAGACGAGCAGTGAACTCTGTCCACCTGCTAAGCGTCGGTTCCCCAGACATCTGCTTATTCATACGAAAACCAACTAACCATACATTCCTGTCTCATCGGCAATACGCAGCGACATGCTGACTTGCAGTATGCAAGGCTAAGATACGTACTTTTTTTTTTTTTTTTACTCCATATCTGTCCTGGAAAGCAGGCCTGCCGCGGCGCCTGCGAAATCACATTTTTTTAATTGCAGGAGCGACACGCCCGCCGAAACGGCCCTCCATAGTGGCTTCAGTGGAATCCGCCTCCGGACTCTTGCTATTTGTTGGTCCATTTCAGCCCCCTCAGTGAGTCCTGAAACCTGCCAGTTCAGTCCACTGATCAAATTGTGCTTGGAGGAACATCAGTACACTTTCTCTCTCTTTTTTTTCCGTTTTTTTTTGTTTTTCCAGCCTTCAGGCCAGCCAGACCTCAGCCGCTCTTCTGTCGCCTCCAGATAAAAATCCCACCTGGGCATTGATTGTTTACTTGCTTGATTGATGTATTCATATACGGCCCGCTGAATTCATTTGATTCTCTGAGCTGTGAGATTATCGCGGCCCCGCTGGAGTCGGGGCTCGGCACGTGACAGCGCGGGAAAAGCAGCAGGCGGCGGCGGCAGAGACGGACTTATTGCGCGGCGTGATCGCCTCCTGCGCGGCCAAGCGCACACTCCTGGGACCCGGGCAAACTGTTGAGTCTTGGCGGGAAGCCCTCAATAACAGGGAGAGATCTGCACAGCGTGGTTTCTGACCAGCGAGCGTGACGGTTGGACGCTGCTGCCGCCGCCGCCCGTTGGGGATTCTGTGTGCAGGTAGTTCTCGGAAAAAAAAAAATGGAGCTGAAACATCCCCCCGGGTGTTGTGCCTCTATGAAATTGCAGCTAATCAACTCTGAATTCAGAAGCCACTGGGGGTAATGCCTGCGAAGAGGTTACCATTGGATACGTAGGCCATTATTTCATGTGTTCACCTGCAGTGGAACTTCAGGTACAAAGGAGAGAGGAGCTGTTCTCCAGCTCTTCTAGTGACACACCACAGCCTTCAAGGGCAAACCGATAATTCCTTTCTTTGCGCCGCAGTATGAAATACCGCTTTAACTCCATTGCGGTTAATCACCTTATTTGCTCAACCGCTGCAATGCGATCCCGCCGAAATCATCATGATCGTCAGCATCAAAATAAACACGGCGAGCCGCAAGCAACGCAAAGCAGCAAACGGAACATTCTAAAGATTAGGCGTAATCTGACCTCGGCGTGTGATCACAGACCGGCGGCAGACCTCCTTACGCACTGAGCGATGCTTCGGCATGCTGCAGCTGCGAGGGCGCCCTCAGACAGAGGTGTGCGTTTTTCTTTTGTTTGTTTTTTCTTTTTTTCTTTTTTTTTCTTTTTTTGATGGAGGACCATCCAGCAGGATTTGGTGCTCCTCTGCACAGTTAATGTGTTTTCAATACGAGCTCGATGGCTGCGGGCCATCTCGTAGGTGTTCCGTCAATAGCTCGCTCCGCTTGTTTTCGGGCCCGGCCGTTTCAAACCAAGTGAAGAAGTGGAATCACAGCGCTGTTTGTCTACCTCCGCATGCATGCTGCTTTATCGATCGCCGCGCGATGCCCGATGCGCGCCGCTGCACCCCGCTGCACCCTGCACCATGATTTCCCAGACATCTGCTATCTGTGCACCTGTTACCCGCTGTCTCGTAGCGAGCGAGCCAGCACTGCCGCCGCGGCCTCGCCAGCCTTTTCTCTGCTAATGCATTCTGACGCTTTCAAATATACCAAAGACGGCTTGAAGGAAAACTTTAATAGCAACTGGTGAAGACATTCTGAATGATGGAAAGAAAAACTGATGATAACTCTAATTATTACATAAACCATGATCTTTTTTTTTTTTTTTTCCTGCCTCCACGCCGGCGATGGCCAAGGCCGGAGGCGTGATGACTGCAGCGTGTCCGTCCATCCATCTCTTTCTTGTGGACGCAATATCCCTTGAACGCCTGGAAGGAAAGTCCATCAGCGCAGCAAAGATGTTAACCGGGGCTCAAGGATGAGCTGATTAGATTTTGTTGATCAAAAAGTCGAAGGTCAATGCCACAGGACCTCGCAAAACCCACTCTCGGCCATAACTCTCAATGTTGCACGCTGATGAAGACGACCTTCCCCACAAATGTCCACACAAAGGATGAAATGATATGAAAGGGCATGATTATATTTTGTGTCTAGAAGTTCAAAGGTCAACTCTTGTGCTATCACTCCCATTCTTGTGGATGCCTGCAGGGCATGTCCTCAGTTTGGCACAAATGTCAGTTCGGGCGCAAAGATGAATTGATTTGTTTTGGTGGTCAAAGATCCGAGCTTAAAGTCCTTGTGACATGACAAAGCGTGTATTTGGGCATCATTATTACATTTTAGACACTCTTTATATGATGAACTAATGAAGTCACGACATTTTTCTACTTATTACGTTAAATAAAAAAATCATTCAAGCCTTCACCACATATAAACAACAAAAGGATGTTGCCTGCTACTCGGCTGGTTTGCAGAGGAATGAAACGGCAGGATGGCAATTCTAGCTTTTCTTTCCATTACAGGATTAATCAATTAGCCTGTGTGTGGAAAAATGTCCGTCACCCAATGTTGGTACATGTTTGTGGCAAAAGAGACACCGTGGAACAGAACTTCGATTTTCAGCAATCTACGACAGAGAGAGGCAACAAAACCCCACCATTTAAAGCTAAAACCAGGTTCTTAACCAAGCATTTGTACAGTAGACTTTCAATTTTCCTCAAATTGCTCTCATTCAATTTATGGCTTAACTTGCACATAACTGAGCAGTCATTATGCTTTCTAGAAAGCATTAAGGAAAAAGAACGGGCAATTCATCTCAGGCTGAAAATAAAAGGGCGGTCACACTAATTTGTGCTCTTATTTTGAAATCGGTAAATCAGCCCTATCTATGCGCTTTATTCTGGTCAGTTGTAATATCAGAAATCTGGGAGGCTTGGGGGCGGGCGGGTAGGTGTGTGGGGGGGGCTTGGGGTTGATTTATAGTGACCTTTCTGCAGCCTACAGTTTTTCAGTGGTGCCAATTCACAACAGCAGCATTTCATTAGGCACACTGGAATCCATCATACTGAGTATTTCCCCTTTGGCTACATTTGTTTGTCGAGCAATCAAGCGAGGCCGGCAGATGGTTCAAGTTATCAGCTCTCGCTGTATAGAAGTTGAAATCTTAAAAAAAAAAGAAAAAAGAGGGTTTATAAGTTGATGTTTTTTTGTTTTTTTTTGCTTCATGGAACCATCTCATCTCCAGAACCAGGCGATTTATGCGTCTGTGCATTTATCCGTGACAGCCGAGGAAGTAAAATGGCTGTAATTGTGTGCTGATGTGGCAGCTCATCAATAGGAGTGATTTATGGATCGCTTTGTGTGCTCTGGATGTTTCTATCGCTCAGAACTTTACTTTTGAACATGTGTTGTGCTTCGGAAACGCTGCTCCGACTTGGCTTGGTAACCATGAACTTTGCCGCCATCTTTCACCCCTTTTCTTTCTCAAGTCGAGAGAGCCAATGACTAAGCAGCTTTTTTTTTGTTTTTGTTTTTTGTTCATTTGCATCATGGTATTCTCCTTCTGACCTAATGTCAGAGCTGTGCTTCAATGTTCTTTTTTCAAAAAATTAACAAAAAAAAAAAAAAATTAAGACTGAAGGAGGTCAAACTTACTGCCTCTTTTAAGATGGCATCGCCGTCTGTGTGTTGCTTGAAATTGCCTTTAAAGCGTTCAACAAAAGTGGATCACAATCTCTGTGATCTCTTCATAAATGTCAAGTCCTTTTAATGATGTGCACTTCAACACATCTATTTTCCGAAAGCCCCGCGCATTGTTAGCTATCTCCAGCGGCAGAAATGGCAGAGGGTGACACGAGCGACTCTGCGCCACCAAGAAGAAACAAATCCCATTGGGTAAGGAAGGAAAAAAAAGTAATGAGGTGGAGTTATAGAAAAGAGATTAAACTAGAAGGGTTCTCTGTGGAGCGTATACCTCCGCCATGGTGCATGGAATATTTCCGGATGAGAACAAATGGATCTGGCCCAAACGATTCGGTTTTATTATGTTTAATTAAAAAAGCCCATGCCCCCTCCCTTGCAGACGTCTTGATTTCAAAATGTTTCGGGTCATTTCTCTCGTCCAGGCTCCCTTTTTAGAAAACCGGTTATTTTGCTATTTCCCTTGCCAGCTCTGCTCGCTGTCCCTGTGAGGACTTAAGTCCACTTCCAGGGAAAAACAACACATTTTTAACTTGTTAATATGCCCATATGATTTATTTATTTATTTTTAAATTAATTGCATGCCATATCGTGCACAAAATCACCATTGCGACTGGGGATTTGAGTTTTGGATCAGCAGCTAATGATAAACACAGGAAAACGGTTCAGAACTTTTATGCAGACGACACAAAGAACCAATCATGGCTAATCAAGGGGCGTGGCCCTCCGAATCGTTTGCACGTGGTATGCCGATAACGACAACGGGAGGAGACGCTAGCTAGCGAGTGAGCTAACTAGCTAACGAGGAGCTCGGATTGGAGCGCGGCCGGATTAGCATATTCATAGATCCCCCGCGTGGAAATGGGCGCCCCTTGCTTTCGCTGTTGCCCCACGTCTTCTGTTCACACCGTAAATATAAGCGAATTGCATAAAGCCGTTACAATATCACAACGCTGTGCGCTTGTCTCGTATTTTTACTGCCTCATGCATGCGAATGTCCCGCATAAAAATTCCCCATGATATTCAGAAGCCTTTTCCCTCCTTGTGCACACACTATCTGCCGTCTCTGTCTGTTGCACCCTCTCCCTGGCCCCTGAGCAATCAATCACCACTTAGCCAGGCTACACCACGCTGAGTGCTCCAGTGATATAATGAGTATACAGTAGCTGAATATTTCATACAGCCCACCCCATCCATCCCTACATTGTTTGCATCTTGAGATTGAGGAGCCATCCTAGTTAGGGTCTGATTGCTCCGATGTCTTTTATGAGGAGATGGAGTAATTGGGCTTGTTAAAGTAGCCGTGTTGAATTTTTTTTTTTTTTTTTTATGCGTGGTTATTCAGCATGGTGAGGCTGAATATGCAATGTACAGTTACTGTATAACATACTCTCTCAGGAAGTGTACGGATGAGGTGACGCCAAGAGAACGCCATCATCTCTAATTGATTTTTCATTGTATAAAGGAAGAGAGGGGGATACGCAGAGTTAGATACCAGTATATTTTTGAATGGTTCCACATGCACTTGACACCACCGCTGACTGTTTTCCGGGATATTTTTAGATATGAATACCCGTTAAGAAGCCGCTGTGGCATGCAATTCCTCATATAGCTGGATAAGCCTGTCTTGAAGGCAATTTCAAGGCTGTCTAATTAGATGATTGACATGCCGCACAGGATTTGAAGTGGAATGCATTTCATAATCGCAACATGCATCACGCACATCATAATCACGAGCAGAAGGATTCAACTTAGACGCCGACATGAAGCGGGCCAACATGGTGAGCAGATTGACGTAATAGCTGATCCCGGAACGAAAGGAACTTCCACTGGTGGCTGTTGTGATTAGGAATGGAGCTCGTTGTGGGCCCAACTTTCGATCGGAGGTTTTGATGGGGCATTCCGGGTTCTGGTGGGGAAGTGAAGGAGGTGGGTAGTGATCACGCTGTGGTGCCGCAATAACAGCTGACTGACAGCAGAGAGGGAGAGAGAGGCGGAGTTTTCCAGTTTACAAATAATTGGCTAGGAGACAACGCGCCAGACTGTGATTGGACAGAGGGGAGGAGGAGGTGAAGAACTTTCGGGTAAAGCGGGAATCTGTGCTCGTGGCTTGCGAGTCTTCCCGACTGAGCGTCCGATAAGCTTGATTTTTTTTTTTTTACACCTCATTGCACATCTACCCATGAATAAAGCATGACAGACTGAGCTTGTAAAATAAAACGAGGCATTGTGGAGGTAGAAATCAATTTGTGAACACACTAGCTCACACCGTGTGGCCTTTTGGCCTGTGGTATGCATTCATATATTAGGTGAGGTGGTATCTTTCAGCTGATTCTATACCTTTTTTTTTTTTTTTTTTTACTGTTGTGCTCATGACTCCAGCATTTCCTAACAAATGTCAGATACCGACTTTTTATTGCTTTCTCGAATGCAGCAGAAGGCTAGAGACCTTTAGACGGTTGCTGCGTTTGACCTTTACACTTGAAAAACCTGTCGGTTTAGTCAAACGTGCTCCAAGAAGTTGAGCCTCTGATTGAAAACTTCACATTTATGACCCATGTTGTCTGAAAAACAAACTCTGGGATGGGGAAAAAAATAAACCAAACAAATCTGAACAAAGAAGAATGTCGTGAAATGCAAATTCTTTTCTTTCTTGGATTAAAAATAGTGCCGTCATTGACGTTTGCCGCCACATCCCGATGCAAGTTTGCCAAGTTTCAGCTTGTGACCCCATTTTGATGTAACCTTGACAACAAAAGGAAAAAAAAAAAAAAAAAAAAGTCAAGGCAAAGAAACACTCAACATGATGGATTGCACATCTCAGGCAAATTTAAAGTTTTTGGAAGCTGATTTTCACATGGGGAGGAAAATTAATTGACCCCCCTGCAAGGAAAGGAAATTAACCCAAATGCATGTACGCACACTTTTGGGAGCGGGACAGCAGCAAGTGTAAATTACTGAGAAATCTGGCACCGCATGTTGCGAAAGCTCAAGTTCATAAACTTAAAGTGTCCTGCGGCTGGGATTCAATCTAGGAAAACATTGCTTCCACTGTACTGCTTTGATAACCCATATGTATGGAACATGGGAGTTGCTGTCTCACCAAACCGACGGTGAAACCGAAAGGTTAGATTAAAAACAAAAGAGGACTGAGAACTTGTTTGAGAAAAGGCCCGTTTTCCCGCCTGGCAAAGGATCTGAGTCTATGTGCCCTGCATTAATGATGATTTCCCTCAGTAACACTTGTTAGGACTCTGACATGATAAGCCGGTTTCCACCACTTACTCGTGGCATTGAGTGTAATTGCATTTCACAGGCAGGCGTCGCGCGCGGAATGCGCAAGCAGGCGACACCCAATTTGTCTGAAATCACTCCATTTGGCCCCGGCGTCCTACGTGGGCAGTGTAAACGATGTCGCAGGCCCGCTCCGGCCAGCTCATTCGGTATTTTTCCATCGAGCCCGACAGCCACACCCGACTCATCAGCTCACCTGCTCGACCCAGCTGGGCTGCGTCGCCAATCAAGCCGGGGTAAAGGCTCTTCAGTTGCACGCACTCGTGGCCTGATTGTCGTTTGCTATTCCCTGTTGCCGACTTTACCTTGCCCCCGACTCGCTTTGTCTTTATCCCGGGGAACTTCCTTAGCCTTCCCGTCTCCAACCTCAAGATCCACCTCCACCCGGCTTCTCCGTGCTTGCTTGTGGCTGCTTGGCGTTGCTCTGCGACAGCGCTTCGAATGTGCATCTCTTTGGAGAGGGTCTTCGTGCCGTGCTGCTCAAGTGCCGGCCTTTGTCTTAGCGCCACGCCGATCGCTCGCCTTCTGTTTTGGCTTTCCCGATACTTCGGCTAGCTTCGCCCTACCCGTTGCTCCGTGCTTAATCCCTAGTACAAGTCGGCCAGCGAATGACACTTGCCTCCTCCCCACCCGCCTGCCTCTTCAACATTGCCACCTGTCCAACACAACACGGGTCCCGTTCACCACGTTTTTGAACTGAGCTCACAAAGTCACCTGTTTCCCAGCTTGGCTCACTTGGCCCGCGGGCGAGAAAGAGCTGAACTGTGTCATTACTTCTCTTCATTTCTGTCTTTTGTCAGTCGGGTCCTTGATTAAAAGTCAGTATTAACGACGCCGATCAAGCATAACATTAAGACCCCTGCATGTTTACCATCGAATATAATGCATCAGCCTCGCAATAAATTCATGAGGAGTTTCATGTTGAATTTTTACTGAATCTGTTTGAGAGAGGTGTTGACATGTTTTAATGAGTGCTATTGAGACGGTAATTTGTGATGCTTTTGAACTGTACTGGGTTATTCTAAGAGGCATCCCCAATCTTTTGGCACCCTAATGCCAAAATCCATCTTACGCTGCTCAGTCAAGCCTTTAAATTGCCCCTCGGGGATGAATAACGTTTTTTGAACTGAATTAATGCATATGACTGGGATAATATTAGGGACTCCTCAGTATAACTAACCCAGTACAGTTCAACAGCGCCACGAATTACAGTACAGCCCCAAATAATAATAATTAGTATGTGTCAACACCTCGTTCAAACGGATTCAAGGAAAAAAAAGTCCTCCTAAAGGTAGAAGGTATTGTAGGACTTTTGCATTATATTCAATGGTAAACATGCAGAGGTTTTTGTGTTCTGTTTTTATCGGTGTATCTTGGCTGTATGGTGTGCTGCATATGGGTCCCGTTGCCATGTATGTTGTCCGTCTCCTTAGACAGAGAAAGCGTAATGGGCAGGAATGTAGCGGGTCGTCTGAGGAAAGATGCTGAAAATCTCTTTTCCTGATGTTGGTGATACGCGATAAAACATGAGAGTTTAAGTGAACGGAGTCGAATGTAGATATTTAAAGCACACAGATAGGCAGATGGTGAGAAGGGGAAAAAAGGAGCGATGCCAAGGTCCGGACTTTGAAATTGGACCACAGAGTCCGCCATGATGAGGGAGTTTGGAAACCCATTAAAATCTAAAGTAATCGGTCAAAATGGTGTCAGGATTGGCTGCTTTCTGTCACTCTGGGTAAATGAATATCTTTCAGACTCTTGAATCTGCAACAGCAAAAAAAAAAAACAAAAAAAAAAAACAGCCGGCAGAATCGACAGAGTCTGTGAGGCGCAGATGAAACAAAGCAGCACTGAAACTCATGAATTTTTAAATGGCTATGTTGTAGTGTTTGGGATATTAACCTTCAAACTATGCTGTTTTATTTTGTGCATCTGTAGATGATTAGATTCCTAAATGACTCACTGTGAAACGCAATGGCGACAAAATTTCTTTTCATGATGACACTGTGAAAATCATCTCAACTATCCAGCATGCCCTCCAACCCCTACGGCCATATGGCTCATTATTTTCTGACCCTCTTATGTGACATAATCACGCTTCTCTTGCATTTTGATGACGAGATCCAGTCAGGTTTAAACCAAAGTTAAACACTTAGTAGGGAAAGATTGTGGTTTGAGCTCAAATTTGCATTTTTGTCGAGGTTATAGGGGGCGATCATGCTTTTTAAAACGCCGTCTTGACTTCTGGCCTGCGAGGGGAGGTGAACAGCAGTCTTGACTAGCAAATAGAAATCGATATTAAACTCCAATCTCATGCACAAAAGTCTGGTGACAGTTTGACCCGTCCTCCCCCCCAAAAGCTGCTGCACAGACTTTTTCTTCCACTTGTTTTTTTTTTTTTTTTCTTGGGCAGAGAGTCTCTAAATCAAGTCTCCAAGAATCATGTAAGTGATAAGAAATCGCAGTGTACTTTACGGTAACTTTTTTTTTTTGTTACATTTTAGACATGTGACCCATGCTAAAACGCTTTCTGTGCATTTACCGGCAAAAACACAAAGCTCTACAACTGCAGGCTGTGTTATGTACTGTTCTCCCGCGAGAGTGTGCTGTAGAAGTTGTATAATCAGCCTATAGAATCATTTCGCCATCCGACTTTTGCCACAAGGGCAGCCTGTGATTTATCTGTACCATTAGATTCCTGGCAGAGGAAGTTGGGGAAACTGCTGGCTAGAATTCTGGGTAATGATGTACAACTCAGTGTAACAGGGTTCGTAGCTTGCCTGTCTAGTCTCTGTATAGCAGGGAGGGATTTGAGCACAAATGTACAAAGGGAATTCAATTAGCCTTTCTTGTTCACTCTCGCTCTTGTCCATCTTGTAAGTAAGCAGCTTCAGTTCCAACCCTGACACAAGACAGATGCCCGGCCTCGCCGCTCTGCACTGCTGTTGTGCTCCCTGTTGTGTGGCAAGGATGCCATTGGCAGTTCCCCGGTTAGCGTGGCTTTCTAATGAGATCATTAAAGCTAGCCAGACAGAAAATGAAAAAGCACCTGTTGTGGTAGGGAATGTTGTGTATTCCCCAAACATTAGAGGAATAATACCTCAAGGCGCATCAGGAGAATGCCCCGCACCATTAAATTAACTTTTGTACATCCGCGCTTTGTGTATCTGATTTATTATTAATTATGATATGGATGTGGGGGATTCATCCAAATTAATTGGAGGCTTCTTTAATGCCTCACGAACTGCCATTTTCTCAACACATTACATGTGTCACCAAGGGCACAATCACATTATTCGGATCTCAAGTGTTTTTTTTTTTTTTTTTTTGCCTTGGATTCATCAGTCTTTCAAGAAAGCTTTCATTAGACTTTAGAAAATAAACCCAAAACAAAAAGCCTGGCATCGCCATTGTCTCTCCTTATCTAGTCTCAAGAGGCTACTGGATAGACGAACAAACCAATCAGAGGAGCGACACGGGATGCAGCACAAGGCGCCGGCTAACGCATCTCTCTGACCAACGCTCTTATCCGTCTGTGCGACCAACCAGTGTGGCCGGATGCAAAGCCCGACATCCGCCTGGATTCATACGCCGTGCGTGATCGCAAGGCGGCAACTTTATCCTCCCAAAATTGAGGTTGATTGTGGAATATGGCGACCACACGCCCATCTTGAACAGCAAAACTGCCCTGCTTGGCTACAGTGGTGTGTCTGACTGTGTGTGTGTGTGTACGTGTGTGTGTGTCTGACTGTAAATCATGCACAGATCCAGCGAGCATCATCCATACTGTGCTGTCCTGTCTCATCCAGGCAGCTCGCTCAAGCTGAATTAACAAATTACAGTCGTATCCCTGGCTCATTTGCCAGGCCCCACTGATTGGGCAGATGCTCACTGGCGCACATCCACACCAGTAATACAGTGCAGGTGGTGCATATTATTTCCACACCTACGTATACACCTCTTTATATCAGGTTTCTTTTACACTTGGGTCCAGTGGAATGAAGAGATTTGCAGCAATTCCTAACTTTTTTTTCTCTTACGCTCATAATAACTGTCGCTCTTTGGCTTCTCACAGTATGTTTTGTGAAACCTTCCTTGAATAGAGCTTCAAAGGTGCCCAGTGGCTGACGTTTTTTTTTTTTCTGGATGATGCAGACAGACCCAAGGCTTGCTCATTGTTCTCGTAAGTGCATCCTTGGGGGACGTGTTGCTTTGGAAAATGGCACATCCATGCGATCAATAACATCGTGGGCGATGAATAGATTAGAATCATTTATCGGTTCAAGGTGTCTGAATCCTCATGCCGACTTTTGCATTTGGACATATTATGTGCAACGAACGCCGGTGGAAGTGATCCAACGTGGTGACAGCTGTCACGTGTGCCACAGTGATAGAAAAACAATTTCTCCTCACAAGAGCGACGTCCAGAGATTTTTACTGCGAGGTGATTTGATGCCGAGTTTGATTTGGACGGGAGGGCGAACGCGCGTGTCCGTCAAAGCGGTGGCTGGTAGCGTGGATCAGGACGGTTGCCCTCTGATAATTGCTGCGCCTCCACACGCGCTCTGGGGTCAACGGGGAAATGAACAGACACACAGATGACGTACAGGTTTGTTGAAGAAAACAAAAGAGTTTTTCGCCAGAGCGGCTCTCTGAAACGGGTAACGTCACCGCTCCACGGATCGACGCGCCAGTTTTCCTTTCTTTTCTCAAAGTGGAGCTCCTGCGCTATTGTCAAAATAGACATTGCACTTGATCTTTGCCCCACCAATCCATGTTTGTAGTGTTTAGACGGCGAGCTGTGCTTGTAGCCGAGTGAATATAAACAATACGCTTTTACACACATCTCAAAGAAAGATGCTTGCCACTGCCACTCCAGGATGCCGTGTACTATGATGCTGCCTGTTCTCTATGATAGAGAGGAGACTGACTACTGTATTGATTTTTTTAAAATATTCATATTTGTGCATTTGTCACTATTGTAATGGTGAATTTAAGTCTTGAATTAACATTTGGTATTTCGAGTCTCAAACAACTACGTAAGTCTGGTTCTCTCGCAGCTAAATACCCCACGATGCTTAGCGGTTAACTACTGCTCCTAACTCCTAATTGCACGCTGGGGCCCTGCCATCAGCTCTACCCCTCTTTTTGAGTGCCCACTTGGGTCTTTGAACGACACAACAAGCTGTAGTGTTTTGAAATCGCCCCACCCAAAAAAAACGAGAGCTACACGTCATCGGTAGGTGTCAACGGCATTTACATCGCCACCCGGAGCTAATGGCAAACATACGGTGACTATCCTGCCTATCTAGTGAAGGAAATACTGACAGTTGTGACTGTGTGCAGCCACTTTTGTCGCCATCTTGTTTTGCCAATTCTGGGTTTGAAGTGTGCCTAAAAAAAAAAAAAACTGCCCTCTGCCCCAAAAATGTGAGCGTCTTCTAAATGAATTATAGAATTGTCGGCGCTAAAACCGAAACAATCAACTGAAGGTTGCTAAAAACCCTCGCCAGACGGCTACTTTCTGTCACCACAAGCTCATCCTCACAGGAAGCCGCGTCACCCATTGTTGATATGGGGGAAAAAAAAAAAAAGATATTGATTAAAGACACATGTTTAGCAGATCATGTCATGTTGACTTTTAGTTGTCACGGAGTCGTGATGGAGTGGAAGCGCTTTTGATATCGATCTGGGATCCGACCGGCCGGCTCTGGTCCTCCATTTATTGCGAGGCAAAGGTCTCAGGGTCTCGCGCTTCTGTCCGTCTCCGTGAGTCTCAACTAAAGCTGCGGCGTGTGTGTCAGTTTTGTATTGATCGGAAGGGAAATACCTGGAGTCTGACTTGGCCAATTTGTCACGAGCAGCGGAGGCGCACACCCAATGCCACTGCACAGGTTCAATTCATCACGCCGTATTGACTCGCCTCGGCTTCTTTCTCGCTATCAATTATAATCTTTGGTAAAGGCATCAGCGCCGGGCTCAGATAATTCTTTTATGTACATTGTAGAGGCTCCTAGTTGCCCACTGATCTGCAGTGCAGCAAGTACTGTACGTTCGGCAGGTCTGGGGTTTTTTTTTTCTTAAAATCTAAAAAAAAAAAATCTGCCAGTGGATTTTGAAATCAGATGTGTAGGAATAACGAGCTCTCAATGAAATGCCGTCTTACATCTTATATTAAGTGTACTTTTGGCGTAAATTAGGCCACATCCTTGATGAGCTGTTCACAATAATGGCATTTAGAGGCTCTAGCAGCAGTAAGCAGACACGAACCGCCTCTCGCCCTGCATCATCCTTTCCTTTCAATCCTGCCCCCCCCCTTTTTTTTCTTCCCCTCCCTGACTTACGGACTTAACCTTTAAACATATCTTCCAGTTTCCCACATTTACCCTCAGACACTCTCCTGCCAATGACATCTTCCTCAAAGCGCAATTCTCCACTAACCCATGGCATTTAATTTTTTTTTTTTTTTTCTGGGGCCAACAAGAGAGAAAAGCTCCCGAGTAGATTGATGGATTCGAGCCGTAATGAGAGGGCCCTAACTCGAAGGCTGTCAGGTGAGAGTGTATCTCAGCGCCCCCTGGAGCCTTGGAAAGGTCAACGTGCCTCTTAATCAAACATCAGGCAGGCCAGCCCCACTGTCAGCTGGACATAGCTGCTCGCTCCCCGCTGAGTTTAAAGTTCACTCCCATCTGCTCCCTGAAACTTACCCTGAACCACAAAATGGCGGCGGTTATGCTCTCATAAAGCTGTCATAAGGTAGATTTGATTGCCTGTTATGGTGGGACCTGGTGATGAAGAGGGTATATGCTGTGAAAAAATGAGCCAACGGTACATGGGATAGTGCATGTCAGTTATGCTCAAGGTGGTTTTAGTCTCATAAGGGATGTTTTATTTATAGGGTGTCAACTCACATTATGTTTTTAATAGCGTCAAAGCACTTGAATCGGGGATCTATCAGCTCGTCCCGTTGTTCTGAAACATTTTAAAGGACGCTTGGATGCAATTTATTTCTGGCTAAAAGAGCATCTGTTTGCTGCTTGAAAGATAAAATTTAAAATAATCGTTAGCTTTTCCGCCGGTTTTCTCAGCAGCGGAATCCAAAAAAAAAAAAAAAAAAAGATGTTAGATTTTTTTACTTGTGACAGTGATGATGTGCTGTCTCACACCATATCACCACCGCCGCCTCAGGAGCAGCCTTTTTTTTTTTTTTTTTTTTTGAAAATCAAATGTCGAATGTCTCCACGGGAAGTATCTCAACAGCCTGGAAACACGTGGACCTCATTACTCGTTTATCTTTTGACACATTCTTCTCTGCCAGAATGAGCCTCTTCAAGGAGGGTTTTTTTTTTTTTCTTTCCCCCTGTTCTTTTTTTTTTTTTCCTTTTTGAAAATGAGTCCACTCCAGATTCTGGCCCTTCCCACATTGAGCATTTAATATGAAGACGAGTCGTTCATCTACAAAGTCTGGCCAGGAGGAATGATACATTACTATAAGGCCTAATCAAGTTTGCTGAGGCTCATTGGTCCTCTGTGGGCTGCAGCACACTCAAGCACCACTATTTTCCGAAGGCAAATTGGTCGTGGGGATGATGTCCCTCTAATGATTGTTTCTAATGTAAAGCTAATGTACTGGTGATCAAAGCTTGCCTCTGGAATTTAAATAGGGTGTGTGCATGGGTGTGTGTATGTGTGTGTGTGTGTGTGTGTGTGTGCGCGCGCGGAGAGAGATGGAAAGAGAAGATAATTGCCTCCTCAAAAAGTTTTCGGGAAAGTAATTAGGAGTAAAAGTTAAAAATGTGTCCAATATTAGCTGTGTTTGGTGACAACAAATGCATGGAGAGGAAAGCAGCCATTAAAGTCATTAACAATAGTGGTTAATGGTAACAATGTAAGTGACTGGACAAGTAAATAAGATAATAGGGTGTCTACCAGAATAGGTTTACATGCTATAATGAAAAAAAAAATCTTTTGCTCAAACTATCCATTATTGCAGCACCTCTGGTCACCCTTTAGGTCTGCTCTGATTGGCCTGCTGCTATTGGGCAAACGCTCCCCCACCACAAATATCACCACCATAGCAGCTTTAGACCAAAAAAAAAAAAAAAAGCTGCACATGTTGGCACAATAATTGGATGCTCCAGGTTTTTTTTTCCTTTTTTTTTTTTTTTTAGGTGAATTATGTGCATTGTAAGTCCAAAAAAATTGCACTTGTCAGAAATTGGTGTTCCTGCTTTTTTTTTTTTTCTATTGTAGACAAAACATTCAGGTCAAGCTGTCCCTCCTCTCCACCAGAAAGCGCCAAAGCTAATCAATAAAATAGTGGAGGTGTCTGGTGTACGTGACTGTTTACACCCTCTTGTTCCGCTGCCTCATAAATCCCTTACAGAGAATCCTTTCCCCACACACACAAAAAAAAAAATTCCAACCCATCTTATTTATGAGGAGCACTGAACATTCAAATTTATTTGTGCTCGTTCATTTGTGTCATTGTTGCAACTGTTTAATTGTTAATCACGGTCCACTTGAGAGCGCTTGCACAGCCCTTGCTGGTGGCTGTTTTATGAACTTTGCTTTGAATTTGCGACGTTTTCATGGGGAAACCGAGCGTTTGCCATTGGCTTCCGACTCAAAGTCGAAGTGACCCGGCGACGTGGACATCGGCCACATTTCTCAGCTGGCACTTTGGCAGCGGCGGAGCGAGCCGATGCCAAGTCTCGCTTGTCGGTCTTCCTCTGTTCTCCCGCGCCGTATCCTCTCTCTCCGCCTCTCCAGTGTCTCCCGGAGCCAGTTCCCCCTTTCTGAACTGCTTTTACTTCCTTTTCACGGCCTCGTTTCTATATGACACCTTAAAACGGTGTCATGTGCCACCCTGCGCAGAGTTATAGGTTTGCAAAGAAACCGGTTTCCCACCTTGGTGTGGAGAAAAAAAGAAAAAAGAAAATCTCTAATCTACAAAGGTCCCCCGACCTCAGCCCAATCCAGCACCTTTGGGACGAACCCGAATGCTGAGTGCGAGCCAAACACCGCGAATGCCCTCGTGGCTGAAATGGGAGCAAATCCCTGCAATCAGGCTTCAAATTCTCGAGGAACGTCTTCCCAGGGCGGAGCGGGGGCTGTTACCGCGGTAATTACTTCACATGGTTCTGGAATTAAGTGTTCACCGTCGCATATGGGAGTGTAGGAGTGTCCAGATTCTTTTGGGTGCCTTCGTGTAGTTAGTGTATTTTGGGTTTTCTGCAGTTTCCCATATCATCATAAAAAAAAAGAACAAAACGGAGCAGAAAGAAGGTAATGACAACAGCAACATCTGGGGAGACGTTGGCTGTGTGTGTTAGTTTTGTGCAGAGCTGGCTTATTCTAGATAAGAAGAGGCCAAGACGAGGATTGTGAATCATATAATCACAATATTTTGCAAGAAAAAAAAAAATCCTCCAGATTTGTTTTTCTGGGAAATCACTCTGCCAATTTGTTCAGCCCAGGCAAGCGAGCGATGATGTATAGGAAGCTTTGGAAGCGCGTCCTTCAGGTACAGTCGATAAAAAGTGCAGCGCAGGCAGTCGCTGTTCAGCGGTAATAAGTGCCTGTGAGGAACTGAGTCATTTAATTGGGATTTGATAAAAGTTTTTGCTTGTGCGAATCGATTTCTCAGATTTTTTTTTTTCGTTTCTCCTTTCCTTTAGCACAGAACATGCGCTTGTCAAATCCCAACAGAGAGCGTGTGCGGACTGCGTTGTAATTATCGGAAATATTTACATTCTGCAACACAACAACTTCCCCGAAAACTGCCGACGTTGCAAAGCGACGTGCCAAAGCAAAAGCACGGGAGGAAAAAAAAGAAAAAAAAACCAGCTTAGCGCAGACTCTCTGGGAAGTTGTTTTAGCATAATGAACTGACTGTAGATGTCGTCTTTAATTACGTTATGCAAATGAAATCATTTGTCCATGTTTGTTTTGTTTACCTGTGCCAAATACTTTCCTGACTTGTGCTAAAAAGCTCTTAATTGTGATTACTTCCCTTGTTTTCGCTCACTTGCACGGCGAGATAAAAACCCCCGTTAATTTGGAAGGAAACGGTCACACTAATAAGCAAAATGCGAATTTTCCAAACAAGGTGCGGTTTTTAATTGGGACTTTTTGTTAGTTGTTAGTTTTAATGCATTTCATGGAGCTCAGTCAAAACATCTGTAAATGTAAGAAGTGACGAAATCTTTGCTTATGCGCGTGGGATGCTAATTGGCCCCCTGTTTGGACGTAATTGCAGAATGAGCTCTTATGTGTGTGTGGATCTCATTGTAATGGAGACGCTCATTGAAATTCACAGCCGGGGAAGAGAGTTTTTTGGCTCCGTGGCGCTTCATCGCTAAATGTGCTCTCTGGAAGGAAGAAGGAAAAAAAAAAATTGTGCGCGCTGAAAGGATTTTTTTTTTTTGCAGTATAGAAAGCGGTGCTGTCTCTGGGGAAATATATCAACATTTCTGAGGTGTTCCTGCTCAGATGTAACCAGGGGTGGCCATGCTCAGCCCTCGCCATGGCTCTGTTTGTATGGAATCCAGACCGAGATAATGGCGTCTAGACAAATTTGTCATTGACATTTGCAAATCTATCTCACAGGGAGAGGAGGGAAAAAGGGGAAAAAAAAAAAAGGAATACAAATGAATGTGGCCGCCTGGTGAAGCCGGCGCTTGCTTGGCGGTGAGTGGCGTCTGAGGAGTTTGGTTATCATCAGAAAGGCGTTCTGCTTACTTTCAGTTTAGTGTGTTTATTCATTACAGAGATACACTGACACCTGTAATGAGGGATCATGTCAAAAACTCTGGAGTGTTATTTCTCTGGTGTGTTTATTCGCGTCCTTATCAAAAGTGGGGGGGCGGCCGGATGTTGAATCGGGCGGAATATTTAATCGGAGCGTTCCGGTTTTCTTTAAAGGAAATATGCAGGATGGTTATTCTTTTATGGGAGGATGTGGCAAATATTCACCTCGTTTGCTGCATTTATACTGCGCGCGCGCTCTTAGCCTCGACAAAACGCCGCACATCTAAGCCCCCCGTCATGCGTATCTCCCGGGAAGGATAAGAGTGATTTGAACCGGGGCAAGTTTATCTCGCGCATAAGCGCAAATAATGAACGATAAGGCGGCCGCACAGACGGCGCTTTCGTATCTGCAGATGAAATGTTTGCCGCTGCGGCACCGCGAAGGCAAACAGATGAAAGGGAAGCTGCGGTAACCTCTGCTGGGACAAACTTTGTTAGGGTTTCACAAACAATAAGCATATGTCTTTATGGCCTGCTGGAGCCGCAAATAGCTTGTCAGAAGTGTGAACAGAGCAGTTGCCCTTTATTGCCTTCAGTGGTGTTATAGTGCCTTTGAGTCTCTCCTCCTGCTCCACAATAAACGAGGAGCTGCTTGCTAACTCAGGCCACGTTTACCTTCGGGGCCTGTGCGACTGGAATGCCCCTTTCATCTCGCAACGATATGTCTGTCTCAATATCCCCATGGTGCTTATGGCGCTATGTGCGCGGCGGGTGGTGGGGGGGGGGGGGGGGGGGTTGGGGAGATGTGCAGGAGGAGGGGCGATAAAGGGATGTGCCATTTCTTTGTCCACCATAGCGTATCCCTGTTTGTGTTCCATCTCCCATCCCTCTTCTAATCTCCAGGGAAAAGTCCGCTGGAGAATGCAATCAGGACAGGGAGGGCTGGTGGTGGCGGCGGTGGTGATGGAGTTGGGGGTGGGTGGGTGGAGGATCAGGGTGGGGTAGGGGCATCTGCACCTGTCTACACGGGAACAAGGGGATGGTTGACTGGCAGCGCCTCCAGCCCTGCTCCGCTACCTTCTGTTGAGCCTCCTCTTTTTCCTCTTGTACCTGTCAGCTGGCGCGGTGGTTAAGATCTCCCAGGTCCGATGGTGCTCTCTGCTCGCTGCCCACACAATATCTCTTTATCCTTCGCCCCAGTGGCCCTAAAGACGGAATGCATGCGGCGTTGCGCACGCACTTCATATGCTTTGCAACGGGTCCCGTGTCTTCGGGGCGGGGGGGGGGGGGGACAAGTTTTTCGCATTGTTTAGCTCGCAGACGGTTTTCAGGAGCCCGCGTGATCAGTTGAGAAGCAGGGCGAGTCTGTCCTAAAATCACACAAAAAAAAAGAAGAAAAAAAAAATCCAGCCTGCAGTGAATTACTTACAATTCTGTGGCCGTGTTGTTTTTCCCGAAAAAGCAGCGTCTAAACGATGAGTCATCGCAATGAGTTATTTCCGAGAGAACTAAATATCCAGCAGAAGAAATCAGATTGTGTTGTCAGTCCAGGAGATTTCAAAAGCGAAAGCTCGCGTCTCGTCCTTTTTTTTTTTTTTCAAAGATTCGGTCTTTTAGTGTGATGAAATGATAGAAATGTATCCTGCAACATCTGCGTCAACAGATTACAACCGCAAGATGCATTTCGGCTGAGCACTTTTTAATGATCTCCTCCACTGGAAACGCTCCAGCTCCCTCGACCTTCGTAAAGAAACGCCACCTGCTTTGTGCGAGTCACCGCTAGTCTGACAGCCCTCGGGTATTAAAGCATCACTTACCATGTCATATACAGTATTTATGTCTCATTAATGTAGCTTAAACTTATAGTCTTACTGTGGTATTTGTTTGGCTTGTTCCCCGCCTTAGCTGCAGTTTACTTTGGGGGATTAATGTCAGTTTGTATCGGCGTGGGTGTGTGTGTGTGTACGTTGGTGCAGAGTGTGTTTGCAGTTGCCGGCATGTAGAGGGTCTGGATTTGTAGCTCCAAGATGAATCGCCGTCACGCTGATGTTTGATAGGCGACCAACCGGAAAAGGTGACGGCTCAATGCGAAGGTGATGGTCAAACGGCGACAGGCTGCTTCATGCCTTCATAACGCAAGCGGTAGAATGACAACTAGTCCGCAAATGAAAGAAAAAAACTAAGTTTTGGCATTAAAAGGGGATTAAGATTTATCGTCCAAGTCTAAATGCCAAAGTTGCACCAGTTGCATCTAAATTTATGCACATTCATACGTATGTTCTCCACATGCTAACTCTTGCATCTGTTTAGCGCCTTTCACACTGGCCAGAGGAACCCAGTTACTCCTGTTGGTGTAAAAGGGTGTAACCACAGTTCACTCCGGGCTCACATGACTCAGCAGTAGTCGCGGCCATTCGCCGACGTGAACTTGACACACGGGTGGACGCGCTAACCTGCGCAGTGACGCAGGCAACATCCGCGCATCATAGCATCACGCCGCTAGCTTAGCGTTAGCCGGCGTTGGTAACCCCTGCGACTCCTTCGCCCTCTCAGGCACAGATTCCATCCGTATGCCGAGATTGTGCAGAGAAAGAAAGAGACTGGAGTACAAGATATTAAAAAAAAAGGTATATAGATACAGAAAAACCGCTTTCTAGAAGGAATCCACACCAATAGCAGCGCTGCCAAACAAATAAACTCCAAATCTGAGCTTTGTTTGTTGTTACAGCCTCAAACAAGTTTTCAGTTTGAAATGCGACACCTGATCAAAAAGTGACATTTTTTGGCGACGCAAGCGTTTTCAAGCAGCTCGTAACAAGTGGCTCTTATTTGTGTGTATTTTTAGTTTCATGAATGGGTGGACTGATGAAGCAATAAAGCAGGAGAAAGATGGAAAGAAATGAAAGCCAAAGCGTGGCAGCTGCTCGCTGGCCAGCGAGCGCGCGCGCGCATCAGTCAGCACAAGCGGGGGTTTCCTTTTTTAAAAGTTCCCTCATTAACTTTCGCTGAAGCCCTGAAACTCGCACCAAACTGCTGAAATCCTCAACTTTTTTCCCCCTCCGCTGCTGCTTTTAATCCTCTTAAAAGTCACATAAAACCCATTTATCTGTCCGGCACGCCGCTGATATGCAGGGAAACGGCATCAGCAGGTAGTGTCTGACATTGCTGTGGGAAATTACACTCCTCCGCCTGTCATTTACCTTGAGTCCCCCGCATGACGAGCCTTTACATCATTAAACACGCCGCGCATTCTCCTCCATCTGTCAACACATTGGCCTCATGGGAGCGCACCACCTGATTGGCTGAGGCCGTCATCAATCACGCGCCACCGAATTGGCCTGGCACTCAGATCAATGGGCAGACGGAGAGAGTGGCTCTGACCTTGGGCTCATCCCTCCCACTCAAACCGTCTCCTGCAAGGAGGGCTGCGCTTCCAGGAGACGAGTATTTATGAAAGCCGCACTAAAGCATTCCCCCCCTCTCTCCGCGCATCCCCGTCTCTCTTCGGCGTGCCATGAAATTAATTATATGCGAGGGATGTGGTCTTCTCTTGCTCCAATTTCACTTCTGACAAGCTGCTTTGGATTAATGTGTCAGTGTTTGGTTAAAACGCCCTCCTGGCCGGGGTGGCCGGTCCAGTTGTTTGTTGTTGTTTGACGGTGAATTACTTTGCCCTTTTGCGTCGGGCAGAAGTCAGTTTAACAGGCAATTAGTCAAAAAGGAGCAGCGTCCCTCTTCATCTTCTGTCCAGGAAAGATTGTTTTGTTGAACACAGTATTGAGTGAAGTTAATCTCTCTCTGCAGACATCTAATTAAATGATTTTTTTTTTTTTTTTTTTCCCTGCTGCTCGGATGTTTGTTTTTGAACTGGAACATAATCTACCAATAAAGGTCGACTTTGACAAATTGAGGTGTCGTGGTGAAAATGTTTTCTTACCTGCAAGAGTAAATTTCGTTTTGGTGGATTTTGAGAATTTATGGTCCTCTCAACAAACTTTTTTTTTTTTTTTTTTTTTTTTTTTTTTTTTAAAAGAATCTAG
>CAAKHG010041663.1:0-11011 GCA_901007715.1 Dactylopterus volitans | reverse complement strand
TTTTTTGACTTTTTTAAAATTATTTTTTTTTTTTTTTTTTTTTTTTTTTTTTTGTAACAGCAGTCACGTTGTACGTGGCTGATAAACTGGATGTCTGTTCTGCTATTTACAAAATGCGCACTGACATTTCACATTTAATAAACTCATTATTTCTAACGTTTTTACTCGAGACTGAAGTTTCAAACTGGGGTGGAACCGCTCAGCAGTTGTGAAATGCATCGAAAGCACGTAGCCAGCGTGCTGTGTTTGAGCGCAGGGGCCAACCCCTCGACCATGCTACCTCCCTCCAATCAGCCACCATCGTAGCCCTTGATAATGGAGCGGGTGACAGGCCAGCAACCAATCGCTGAGCAGCGTCCGTGGGTCGGTCGTTTACAACAAGTCGCTGCTGAAAATGACGTTTCATGTGCGTCGACGGGTTCGGGCCCGAACTCAAGCAAGTTTGAGGAGCGATGAAGGTTTTGGCTTCTTACAAGCGCCGCTTTCCATGCTGAACTCACGTCTGCGCGGCGGATTCACTGATGAACGAGACGCCACAGAGCGAGAAAACGAGTGCAGGCGGCGAGGAAATTAAAAAGGGCAGGTGTACTTTTTTTTTTTCTTTTAAAGCAATAGATCACCAGTTCAACCTTTTCCCTGCTGATATTTCAGGCCATTAAAGGTCAGTTATTGAGTCATTGGTTGAAATTGAGATTACAGATGTTGAGTATGAATTAAAAAGGGTGAAAATTTGGGGGAGAAAAACGGTTTACAAGATTCTGGAGGGTTGAAAAATCCTTAAATTCTGATCCCCGGAGTCGCGTCTTTCTCCCATGTGATAGATTAAAGAGCTTCACCCTGAGGGAACCCTCCCTAGGGATTAATAAAGTATAATTGAATTGTTGTCTCCAGCTGTGATTGGCCGGACAACGGCGTTCACACGTCCAGCAGAGCAAAAGAAGGGTATCGTGATATCGCGCGAGCCGCGTTAAAGGATCCCGGGTCTCCTCCTAAAGTGTCAGTCATTATTCTCCATGTATTAAAAATAAGAAATTTCCTGGAGCGTTCCGCGTCGTCTGCTCTTTAGAGGCTTTTTACTGACTCTGTTCTCCGCTACGGCGCCCGGATGGTAACTGAGATGAGCCATGAGAGAGCGCAAACTCGGAGCCAAGTCAAAACTTTAATCTTTAATTCACAAGCTGTGGCATGAACGCCATCTCCGACTTCCCTCATCTCCTCAAATCCTCCCCCAAGATTTTCTCGCCTTAATCCTTTTTTGCTTTATTGTATCACTACATATGGACCCAGCATCAGGTTCTGATAGTCCTATTAATAACAATTCCAATAAAAGATAACAGCAGCGAGTCTTTCAGACACAGGTTTTATTATGAGCAATGGGGCAATTTGGCATCGAGGCATGTGAATGTTCAAAGAAGGACCATCGCTTATTCAAATCGCAGAGTCATATGCTGAATGTCAAGTTATTAACTATAGCTGAAGTACAAATTCAATTTGGAGGCCAGATTGAATTAGCAAATTGCTGAACCGCCTGCTAATCATAAAAATGGGATGCTATTTTGAAATGGATTTGTAGCGCATCATTTCTCTTGAGGACGACTTTCCAGGAATATATTTTTGCTTGCCCCTCCCCCCACCCGCCGATAGGTGCTTGGATCAAATTTCCAGTTTCATTCGCGCCAGCCTGCTGCTGGTTTCATCCGAGGCTTCGACAACTTAGATTTTTTTGATGATGATGATTTTTATTTCAAGCCTGTTTGTCATCTCACCAGGGCCGATATTGATGAGTCCCACCTGGCCGCTCCGGCTCGTCGCCCCCCCCCATCCTACAGACAATATGCTGGAATTGCCTCCAGTTCTTCTTCAGACCTCTGGGACTTTCTTTTTTTCATTTTGTCTCCTCGCTTCTGTCTTGTGATCTGGGGGAATTGAAAAGTCAGGGCTCAGTAATGGAATAAATGGCTTCAAAGGGTTGAAGTGGAGGACCGTGTCCTCATCCAGGTATTAGTTAACGGCCCAGACACAATACCAGACTCGCGTGTGATGCGGCGCCCTCGTCGGAACCTCCAGCAGCCGCACGGGTGCCACCTCATTGCGCTCTCTAATGAATTAATCTCAGTATTCAGTATGCCGGATTATTTTATTTTTTTTTGCGAATGTTAATTGCTTTTGTCACAGCTCGACTCGGCATAATTCGGCACACAAACACGAGCGGGGGGGGAAATCAATTGAGCCAGTTAAATTGGCTCCCATGATTGGAATGCAGCTAATCCCACGATCCACTGAATGTGCAAATAATGAAATGTGAGCAGTTTAAGCCCAGATCTAAATCTAGACCTGAATGCATTTTTAGCAAATGCATTTTTAGCAGAGTAAAAGCCGAGCCAGGACTCTGGATGGACCAGATGGACCTGCTGAGTTCCTGCACCGTGGCTCCCTGCAGATTTTTCCTCACTGCTCATCTTTCAGTGGGTTTTATACCTTTTAATCTATAAACTCAAAATACACTATATCCTTTATTCTGTAAGCACGGGCCATTGTTTTTGTGTTTGGTTGTTGTTTCACGTATTTGTTCATATTTTAGTATGAAACCTGTTGATTCTGTGACATTTTGCGTGAGAGTTTTATTGCGAAACATCTGACCGTGTAACAGACGGACGGCGCACGTCGGCCTGAAAAATGAAGCCAATACGGAATGGCCTTAAACATGGCACCCTGATGGCCAGCAGGGGGCGAGCCTCGAATTTAAAAAAAACAAAACAAAAAAACATGAGCCCGTTGTTCTAATGACTTTATGGTCTCTAGTTTTGTTTAACACAGCATAACGTTCATTTCTCTAAACTCCAGTAGACTAAGATAGCCACGCCTTATAGCATCCCTTGCTTTGTCCCTTGCGTTGCCACAGCAACGGGCCTGGGTCTCGATCAGATGGGGTCATTGCTCCTCCCCACTTGCTCGCTCTCATCTAGATGTCAGCAGTCAAAATGCCTAATGGGACACTTTTAAACGGGGGTCTGCAAACAGACGGTTGGCGCCTTTTCTGCCCATTCATGGCAGCGACTTGGAATGTGGGAACTGGGAAACTGAGCAGTCAGTGCACTCCGGCGGCATTCCATCACGTAACTAGGCCAGATGTTGGTGCCACCGCTTTGTTTGTTCTTTTCGATGTGTGATGAAATTGCGCTAGCCACTGAAAATGCATGCGTTGTTCAAATATGTCTCAAGGCTAAATTGTTCATGGCTGCTGTAAACATTGAAAAAAATCCCCAAAATGCCTGCTCTCAAAGGCATCTTCTTCTGGAACGCCCACATTGTCAATAAACAAATACCAACTTTGAGAACCGCAGCAGCTTCTTGGCTTATGTTATCGTTTTGTTTCCCTCTGTTTGGGCCACAGAGTTTAAATGAGGACAAATTGCGGTACTGGATCGGTTCTCCCTAAATTAGTAATATGCGGAGAAAAGGCATTTGAAGTATCTTCAGTTTTGTTTGTTTTTTTCACAATTTGAGCTCACTGAGGCCTGCCAACACCCTTGATGATTTAAATATATTCAAAAAAAAAAAAAGTTTGCTCATTTCCTGGATTCTTTCAATTCGAGGCGCGACGACGTAAAGTGTCTCTTGTGCAACAGACGGCAAAGTGTTGTTCCCTTTTGTTTTCTCCACGATATTAAGACCCGCTTGGAAGTTTGGACCAGTAACGACCAACCAAATTAAACTCAACTTCCTTATCACAGAACTTTGTTGAGCCAGGAGTTAATCTCCCCCCCCCCCCCCCCCAATCTTGTCCTAGTGCCACTCTTGTCGTCTTTTCCACCACTTCTCATTTACTTGCGCTGCTGCTGGCTCGGCCGGCGTTAAGAGTGCGAGTGTGTCGCTGCTCCCTTCCATCTTGGGCACTTTGGCTTAGCTCGCGCCGCGGCTCTAAATGCTACATAAATTTAGAGTGTGCCGGTGCCGTGGCCAGGACCAATCTTGCAGGGGAGGTGATGCGCGTAAATTATGAGGTGCAATTTGTGGCACGTATATATCACCACCACTTTACTGCGGTCCGTCACCGGGGTGATTAAATTGATCTGCAGATTGGTGCAGCACGGAGACATGTCTCAGGTGTGCGACTCTGGGACGGCTCGCGTGATAGCACACGTGTTCACTTTCAAATAAGTTTGAACTTAAAGATACAAACATCGTATAATTTTTTTTTTTTTTTTTGCACTAATTCCAACATATCTGCATACACACGTTTGTTAGCGGCTTGTTCCTTTGTTTTCCCTCCTTTTCTACGTCTCTTTGCCCCCCTGCCAACTGTAAACACGCACACACACACATACACACGCACACACACACCTATGCGTGCCTCTGCTTCACTAAAGCTGCGATGTAGATGTGAAGAATGCTGTTTTGGCTGCGTTTGCTGGCAGATGCCTTTCCCATAGCCAGCCCGACAGATTAAACCTCCAATTTAGTTCAGGTGCTGAATACGCCAAAAAAAAAAAAAGAAAGAAAGAACCAACCATCCTCTTCTGGGGAACAGCTTAGCGATGAGGGAGGAAGGTTGGGATAAGGCTGAAAATCGAAGGAGAGAGAGAGGGAGAGAGAGGCGAACGGAGTGTCTGCGGCTGCTACAAGTGAGAGTTGGAAAAGGCGACTTGTGTAGGAGAGACAAAGACTGATAGACACTAAAAGACGGGCAGAGTCAATGAGAAAGATTGAGGCGCTGTGAAAAGTCAGAGAGGGACAGGGAGGAAGGCGTGGAGGAAAGAGGAGTAGTGGGTGGTGGGTGGTGGAGGGAGGGCGACAGCCAGAGCGAGTGAAGCCGGCAAGCACACATTTCCAAAGAACCCATCCTGGCGAATGGATCAGCGCGCATCAGACCGTATCCTTGTCACTATGTGATTGATTGGCTAACATGGAGGTGGGCTCGGAGTGTATTAGTCAGATGATGGCGGGTTCTCGGGCTTGAGGAGCAGGAGGAGGAGAAGGAGGGCTCCACTAATCCTCCCACTTTAGGTGAAGCCTCCCACTTTACTCCGCGCTCGTCCAGAGGACTTTTTTTTTTTTTCCTTCCCCCTGCCTTGGAAGAAAAACAGAAGGCGAGGAGAGTTTGCCGGAGCGCGCTCGCCGCCACTTCAGCCATGTCGATGCTAATCGCCACGCAGCAGATCGATACCACCACCTCCAAAATGGTAAGGCTGGAGCCACCGCGCCGTAGCGTGCATACTGAAGAACCGCCGGCTGCAGCGCCGCGGCTGCCAGCCACGTTAATGCACTCGGGCCCGCGTGGTTTGCATGATACTAATTCAGTGTAAACAGACTTTGCCAGATTGATTTCTTTTGGTCTTATTCAACAACAATCAGTTGTTAAAAGACATTTGCATGCGTCTCAGGTGCGACTCTCCCCGCGTGCGGCGTTTTTGATGATGATCTGCCGGCTGCATCCAACATGAGCTATGGTCCCGATACAATGACAGCAGTGTTGCTTTGTTGATGGGATGCCGCCGCCCCTCCACCCCTCACGAGGCTCCATCTCATAACTCACTCATCGTGTCTCAAGGCTGCAGGGTTTGAAGGTGGGAGTTAAATCAGACTGCCTTATTAAATCGCCCCCCACCCACCCACCACACTCTTAGTTTAAGCTTCTTTTATTTACTCATTCTGGTGCCTCATTTGAAGCCCGTCGGAGTTCCGTTACATCAGCCGCGCTCGGGCCAGACGGGACTCCTTTCCGGTTCATCGCTGCAGCACACTTGTCAGCTGGCCTTGGCTGCCGGGGCGACTTTTGGGACTTATGCGAGTTTTGGATGACAGAGAATATGTGGCTGTAATTTTCCTCCGCAGCTTCGGGTGATGTGAGCTGGTTCGCTAACATCTGAGCGCGATCCACGTGTCCTTGTCTCGCAAGTGGGACTGAACGCGTATGACAGCCGTGATCAAAGGGAAGCGCATTAACCAAAATAAGTTAAGGCATTTTTTAGATGCCGGATACATCCGTTTTTGCTATACTGCATCTTGAAGCGTAGCCGCTTGCCTTGGAATCACACCCAGTGCATGGGAAGAAAATATCAGGTGGAGCATCAGGGACCTTTAAACCGCCACATGCTCGGTGTTCCGCTTGATGCAGTGAAAGCTGTCTCGTTAGCTGGAAATGTCGAGGACGATGAAAGTTATCAAGTCGTTTTTTTTGCTGAAACCCGCAACGAGGCTGGATGAGAACAAAGTCAAAGTGCTTAAGCGATAAATCATAGCTATTCATTTGTTTGGTGGAATGTTGTTTCAAGGGGACATCATGCTGGTACAAGTGTCAATCTTCATTTATGCTTTTCCAAGTTATGCACAAACGATGCTACATTTTAAAACCGCTGTGCCTTCGCAGCCCTCCTATCGTAATACAAGTCACAAACTTGGCTTTAACACAGCCTGAGAAGTGTTTCGCTGCCTGATAATTAGTATGTTGCTCAAGTAAGCAGGATAAAAGATCTTTTTTTTTTTTTTTTTTTTTGGCATTATCACCATGGCAACTGCTGTACACTTTAGCTCAGCTGGTCCCTCATATATCAGCTTTTTAAAGAGGTCGTTTCAGGCCACCTAACTCATCTGTTCAGCCTCTCCATGGCGTCATCCATCTCCGATATGTCACCATCCAGAAACGTGGGAAGTCTGTCAAATCGGCTGAAAGATGGCTATCTCAGAGGTTTCAAAAAAAATGAAAAGAAAAGATAAATAAATGGCATAAAAGCATATCGCCGACAGACAGGTAGCGCCGTGGCTTTTCAGAGTTGCAATATTTTTGCCTCACATGACAGTGCACATGTCGATCTTTATTATCCAAATTGCAAATGTGCATGCAACATATTCATGGTCAGCTGCAATAAGATGACGAACGGACTGAAAACTTCATCTGAGACAAATATTTCCTGCGACATGATGGCTTGAAAGTTGAAATTGGGTGATGATGCATCGTGATATAAGCTGAAAATCACAATTGCAAAACCCAGAGACCGACGAACTGCGATACTGTGTGTCCGACCGCTCGGCCTTCGCCGATTGTGATCTCTTGATCAAAGCGGCACATCTCGTAGTTTTTCTTTTGTGTCCAGTATTTTTTCTTTTTTAATTTATGTTACATCATTTATTTTATAGCTTGCAGGCAAAGTCCTTGCCCCAAAACCCCTGTGTGCTCTCTGTCCATCAGCGTGGCTCCCCTGGCATTCGCGCACTTTGTTTCATCAGCTCGTCGTCGCCAGTGCACTTTAACAGCGACGTTACGGGGTCCGACGCTGTCCTCCCTCGTGCCTCGGAGCCCGAGGTCAGGCCTTTTGATACTCACCCGTCACACGGATTACAGGCGGGCGCAGCCGAAGCCAAGCCCCGTCTGAGGGTTTTTTTTGATGTGGCAGATTTAATATAAAGCTCCCCCAGGTCCCCCGCGCACCTCCGCCGGCAGACGCCACACAGCCTCTCAACTTGAAGATATCTCATTTCACAGCTAATATGTCTAATTCCAATCACTTTGTCACATTAAAACAGTTTCCACCTCATGAACTGTTATCCCTGACGGAAAGTCCTTTCTTTTAACACTAATAATGCCTCACGTCTTAAGAAAAAGGCAAGATCTTGAAGTGGAGTGTGAGAATGAGAATTTATTTTTTTTCATAAAGGCACTCGAATTGGTTTTGTTATTCCAGCGTGAAGAAGGATCTGTTCGCCCAGCAGCATAATAGTTCTATAAAATGCAGGATGTGTCCTATATATATTAAAAACATAAGTCAGAGTCCATATTGATTGTTTTCGAAGTAACAGATGATTGCCCGCAACAGGCAGCGATAGGCAGGAAATATGAATAAGTTATCTTTGAACATTTGTCACCAGCGCAGCTCTGGCATTTAAGTTCTCCTCAAACAAATCAATAATTACTTTAAATCTAGTGTTTTTTTCATTTGTTTTGAAGTCCTTCCCACAACCTTTCACATTTCAAGGCAGAATAACCAAACCAAAGACTAACGTGAGATTGAATGCATTGATTTATTTTTTTTTTTCTCTTTTATTTTCATTTATTTATTTATTTCTTTGGCGCTAATGAAGCCACAGCAGACCTGCTCGGGCCGGTTCACTCTGCCTCGAGTCAAAATTGTGCCCGAAATCAACCAGTAAAACAAATTAAAAAGCCATCTTGATGACAGCAGGTTTTTGCAGTAATAACAGCTTTTTGAGGTGTGTGTGCGTGTGTGTGTGTGTGTTTGGGGGCGGGGGAGCCGGGGCTTTGTAAAGCCAGCATTTTAGGTGAGGCAAGTTTATTTGCAATTTTCATCCTTTGGTTACCCTGGATACTTTCCCCTTTATTCTTCACAGTTGATTCATTTTCGGTCCTCGTGCTCCCCATTCACATTTCTTTTTTGCTTTTCTTTACCTCGTCTTGACATCTGCAAACCTCTCAAGTTATAATTTGAGGACATCTGGAGGTGCAAATAAACAGGGGTCTTTGTGTGTGTGTGTGTGTGTGTGCGTGTGCGTGTGCGTGTCATGCTGCAGTCAGCAGAGCTTGCAGCAAAGCAACAAAAGCTGAATAATGAGTGGAGGAGCCGTAGCCAGATGCCCGACTCTTAATGGTTTTTAAAGCCTCCCACCTGATAGCTCCTCTCATAAAGAGCAGGTATCAGCGCCGTCTTAACCCCTGAACAATCAGCGGCTCTTTCACTGCGAACCGCGTTAACGTTTCTCCACACAGCGGAGCTTCGTCTGGAATTCAGGCAAAAGCCTCAGAGGTTCAACCTAAAGTGTGTCGGAGCGAATTGTGGCGAAGTAAACAAGGCAGCCATGCCGGCAGCTGTGTGAGGCTGCGCTTCTGGCACAGCAGCGCCGGTTGGCAAGCAAACATCTGCACAATGTTGGTGTTCGGCGGGTGATAATGTCTCAGCTTTGCATGCGAGCATAAATAACTGCGAAATAATGGGACAGTGCTGGTAAACACAGAAGCGCGACTATGTTCTTGGTCCCAGTGAACTTCATCGACATTGCTGCACTCCAAAAACAACCTGGAGCTCTACCTGTTGTTTTTAAGTGGCAATTAGGGATGGGCATTTGGGGGAAAATCTGAATCTATCAGTGGGGAAATTAACAATCAGCTATCGATTAATTATTCATGTGTTTACATTTAAAAACATGCCTAAAACATGATTTTCTTCAAAGAACCAACTGCGATTCCTCTTAAGCAGCTCAGTTAAAGTTCAACTAACAACCAAAATCCTCGGGGCTGCTCGACGTTACAGGATTGTAAACATCGCTGAGCCTCTTTTGGGTACAATGCCAAAGAAAAAATATGATCATATCATATCAAATTACATGTTAAATCAAAAAATATAGATTACTCAAGGCTGACGTTTTTCTTGCTTAAGTGAACCTTGGATGAATCCTAATGGCAAATAGCAGAGTGACTCACGTAAGGGTGGTGACACTGAGGTCCCCCCAGCCCACCCATGAGGAACAGGAGCATGTCAGCACATCCCCAGGTGAGACGCTGTCAGTCGAGCGGCTGAAAACAGCCACTCCGATCGGACCCAAGCTGCTTCACGTTTACTTTCACTTTCTCATGCAGCCCAGTGTTCAGCTCTGAATATAGTTGCGTCCCTCTTGGCTGCTGCCATGTAGTGAAATTAAACACAACCTCCGTTGATGCGAATGTTGGATTGACTTATAATTCCCATCCCAAGTGGCACCTGAAAAGTTTTTTTCTGCTTTCACTTATCCTGTATTAAATGTCTGAGTAAATGTTGATTGCTAACAACTGTGGGCTGGTGACGCCAGCAGCGTTTGGGGTGTGTGCACCTATGTTCTCTTCAGCTGTTGTTCTTGTCACACAGAACATGAATATTGAGCAGTGAGAGAGCAACACATTTGATCCTGAGCTGTTGCTGGCTGTGATCACGCGCCGTGTGCAGGGTGGACGTCGCATGACGGCCCCCGATGTCATTAGAGTGCCACTGATAATTTTGCAACAGCAAACCTCAGGCAGGCTGTGAGATGCTGGCAGTTGGTCCTCTGCCTCCTCAGATGTGGCGCTAGCGTTCCAAGAAGAACCTGAAACTGTCACACCTACAGCTTAAAAGGCATCCAGAAGCTTCCGTGGTAGAACTTCAGCTCTATGAGACAGTGGAGCTCCTGTCTTTCTTTAACCTGTAAAAAGAGAGAGAGTTAAAATCTTCTAATTTTTTTTAAGTAATGAGGAAGATGAGAGCGTCATCAATGTGGAAATACGTGTTTTTTCTGAAGAATTAGGTGAAGGAACAACTTTTGCCTGAACACAAAACCGATGCCGCCAGCAGACAAACATTTACTTCATAACGATAAGCAAAAGCAAAAAAAAAAAAAGAAAAAAAAATCTTATCTATTTCCACTTTATTAATAACTTTGAGTTTTTATTTTAATTTAAAGTTTTACTTAATCAGCTTTGTGAGTGCAGGCGTTCCCTGATTATCTCAACATGCGACTAGAATATGAAACCATGCACCCTGGGGGAAAGAGAAAAGGAAATTTAATTCTAAAGTGAAAGTTTTGATTTGATTTTGCATATTTTAGACTGATTGTGTGATTCATTAAATGAAGAATGGGGGGAAAAAAAAGAGAGAAATACGCCCAGATTCAACATCCGGCGAATTTATCAAGCCTCCGCGGTAAATTAGTCCTTTTCAACTCTGATTTCGCCTCCTTTTTCAAATCTCATGACTGGAAGTGTTGGGTTATTGCCAAGCTGCCAGGATGACAAATCAACCCACAGCAAGCAGAGTTGTTTTTTCTTTTTTTTCTTTTTCTCCCCCCACTTGGACCACCGTCTCCACCGTACGTGAAATTATTCAGCTGGCCCTGTTTGGGAAATGGGATCTGAGTCAACAGAGAAGCATGAGATTACTGAAATGCACCCTTCCCCGCCCCCCCGCCCTCCTTCTCCCAGTCTCGCATCTGCAAATTACCTTTGTGCCTCTTATGCTTTATATGTGCTCAATGTTTCAGGCCCCCCCCC
>CAAKHG010041662.1:8690-19225 GCA_901007715.1 Dactylopterus volitans | reverse complement strand
CTGATCGATCAGCAGGACGTCTGAACAGCACACGACTGACTCACCGTGAGAGGCGGCGCCCTCGCTGCTCATTGGCTGGGACGAGGCGATGACCCGGTCGGTGACAGAAGGGATCCGTCCAATCAGCATGCAGATTCTCAGTTCTCATATGCTTTTATTGTGAAAGGGTCTGACTCCATCTGAGGAAACATCAGTGACAGATGACGGGGACTCATGGATGCACACATGGACACATGGACAAGCACGTTATTGTTGTTGTTGTTGTCACCTCACCGCATGAAGCACTCTGATTGGTCAGAAAACGGGAGCAGAATTAAAGATAAACACTCATCAAATGTTACTGGCACCTGGAGGTCAGAGGTCATCCTGCTCCAGTCACTGACCTGCTTCTCCTTCTGTCCCGCAGCCCTGCAGCCTTGTCCGGCAGCCCCGTCATCTCCGACATCTCCCTCATCCGCCTCTCGCCTGCCGCCGCCGCCACCGGCGACTCCCCCTTCAGCCCGCCGCACCCGTACGTGGGCCCGCACGTGGAGCACTACCTGCGCTCGGTGCACAGCAGCCCCGCCCTCTCCATGATCTCCGCGGCCAGAGGCCTGAGCCCCGCAGACCGTGAGTCCACCTGCCGTCCAATCACAGTGCAGAACACCCATGATGTCAGTGCTCACGATGAACGGCAGCGTTCATCGTGAACCAAAACACTCTGTAGACTTTCACTTTGAAACTTTTGCCAACAAAACTTTGACCAGCTGTGAAATAAACAAGTTTCAATAATATATAGAATAATTATCATACAATCTATAATAAAGATTTCCATACGAGGGCATTTGTGTATCAACCGCAGCAGCTCTCCCTCCGTGTGCCAGTAGGTTTAACCTCCTTTTTACAGTGTAAAGATGCAGGACCAGCAGTCGCCTGAGCTACTCTGGTCCTTTACAAACATCCGCCTCCCCAAACGTGCGCCGGCGTATAAATCTTCCCTTACAGTCTGTCAGTGTTAATGTGGACACGCCTTCAAAGTAGAAAATCAGCGGCGGCGCCTGAGATCAGGCCGCACGCACCGACGCCACGGCAGCGCCTGAGATCAGGCTGCGAACGGCGTGCTGAGAGACGAGGCCGTGCGTTTGCAGGCCGGGGCTTCAATGGTGGTGCGGTGACCTTTGCTTTCTCCCACAATTCCCTGCTCTCCGTGCGGGAGGAACCCGCCACCACCCAGAGCTCGCCTCGGGTCGGCAGCGCTCTCTCGTCACCTCCCGCCCTTCGCCGCGCTTCACGCCACTGCTCGTCTTCCTCATTGGCGTTTTTAAGGTGGAAATGTGATCCTGCAGCTGCTGCCTCAATGGCAAGAGGAGATGTGTTTGGTTAGTAGACCGGCGCCGCCAGGAGCAGGCGGGTGGGCGGGCGGCCAGGAGGAAGCGCCCTCATTGGTCCTGACGTTTAACACGCTGCTGATGGCGGTGCTGACGTCAGCCAGGCGACGGCGGCGAGACACAAACATGGGAGAAAGACCGAAGCGCGTTCGAGACCGGTGTTCAAACAGCTAGAGAAACACAGTGGATAAACCCTCCCCCTCTGGCTCCTCCCCCTCGCCCGTTCCCCCCTTTGCCCCTCCCCCTCTCCTCCGTCAGTGGCGCATGAGCATTTGAAAGACCGCGGACTGTTCGGGATTCCTCCGCCGCCCCCTGGCGCCGGTCCGGCCGAGTACTACCACCTGATGGCCAGCCACCGCAGCCCCTACGGCGAGCTGCTCATGCAGGGGGGCGGAGCCCCAGCAGGCACCCACCTGTCTGACTACATCACCCCCATCGATGGTGAGTCAACAACTGTTACTGCAACCATGACAACTACTCAACACACTGACATTTACATTTAACATTCACAAGTGTGATGGTGATCATTTATGTTTCTAAATGATGTGATTTTTGATAAAAATGGAACGTGGCCTCATAATCTTTTTGCGATTTTTATGAAGACGTTCTGCCCCCACTGGACAAACTGGTTTATGCAGCTGGGAGCGTTACATTTTTGTAACCCAAATTATATTCAGTCGGCCGTCCAATGAAAACCCAGAAAAGCCAGCAGTGAGCTTGTTTCCTGATCAGTTCGTGCTTGAAAAGATCGGAAAGCAGGAAGAACGGCAATTTCCCAGAATGCATCAGATAAAACTGCCAGATATTCACCCTGGAAAAGCTGCGCACCAGAAGAAGAAGAGGACGTCTCTGGTTCCCTCCTTCTCCACCAATGAGACACCATTGTCCCACGCCAGCGCCACCGGAGATGCCTCCGCCCTTTCCGCCCCGTCACGTTGAGCCCACCCAGCTGGCATCGGCGGCGGCAGCCGCAGTGGCGGCGACCTCGGTTAAGGCGGATGAGATTCCCAGCAGGGCGGCGGCGGCGGCCTGGATGATGAAACAGAGATCAGAGGTGCGGCGGGTACATAAAGAAGCCTCGTATGCATTTTTCATGTGAAACAGCTTCAAACGGCAGAGAGTCTTCAGGTGTTTCTCCTCGCCGAGTCTCCACCAGCGCCGGTCCAGGAGCGGCTGTGGTCACGGCAGCGTGGTGAACTTGGCTCTTTACTGTAAAAGGCGAAGCCATGTCTGATGGCGGCGAGGAGTTCCTGATGATGGATGTCACACGGTCCATCAGTCTGCGACGCACCAGCTGGTTTCGGCTTTCTGCTTCCAAACAGGAAGTGTCCTCTCACGGATTTATGGAGGCAGTCGTTCGTCTGGGATCAGCTGACGCTTGGCTGCTGCGACTCGTGTGTGGCCGCTGGTTCAGATGCTCATCCAGGCCATCAGATGAACCATCCAGAACACCAAAACGGAAGGAGCGGCAGAACTTCCTGGTGGAGAGCCGGCTCCTCATTGGTCCACATATACCTGCTGATGTGTCAGAGCGGGAGCGCCGACGTCCCCCCGGACGGCGAGCTCGGAGGCAGCGGCGGCGGCGTGGATCAAAGCGCCACGCTCCTGAATGAGGCTGCTGTGTGTGTTGTGGTGTCGGCAGCTGCCAGCGGCTGCCAGCGGCTGCCAGCGGCTGCCAGCGGCTGCCAGCGGCTGCCAGCGGCTGCCAGCGGCTGCCAGCGGCGCGAAGCCGGCCAGCCGCACTAAAGCTGTCAGAACGCCGCTGCCAGGTGCTGCTGCCGGGTGCCGCCGACACTCTGCAGCCGCCGAGGCCGACGCAGGGACCGCCCCATTGGCTCAGCTAGAGGGCGGGAAAAGGCCCGCCAGCACAAACAGCGCCGCTGCTGCCAAGATCTCTCACACACACACACACACACACACACACACACACACACACACACACACACCAACATCACACACACTAACATCATACAGCCGCTCCTCCCTCCCATTGACATGAATCAGAACATGGGGGAGTCGGGGGCCTCGTCCATTGGTCCATTTATCGGGGGAGGTGGGGCATTGATAACACGCCCCCCTGAGGTCAGGGGAAGTAACAGAGACAAACACCGACAGCTGATCCATGACTCCTCTCTCCCTCCTTCCACCCCCGCCCACATTAGCTAAATATCTAAATTAGCATCCGATGACAGTAGGAAGTGTGTGTTTGTGTGTACTTGTGTATGTGTGTGTGTGTGTGTGTGTGTGTGTGTGTTTTGGGGGGGGTCATCCAGTAGCAATCAGGAATTGAAGCTGTGGTATCTAGGCCCCGCCCACCTCAATCACCAGTGATCAGTTTACCATTAAACTCATTTTTAAAGAAACCATCTTTGAGAAAGAAAGATATGGAGTTAAAATTTTAGTTTGGTCCAATCCTAACCACTAACACGGGGGAGGCGGGGCTTAACGGTCAAACTGCAGCCAGCCACCAGGGGGAGCTAGCTTGTACACGTCTTTTTGGAACACAGATGTTTTGTAGCCTTCAGTTGTCTCTGGCTCATGAACACATTACTGCCACCTGCTGTTAATCAGTGGAACTGAGGGATGTTCAAGTGAGAGCACATGATCCATCACATGATCCATCACATGATCCATCACATGATCCATCACATGATCCATCACATGATCCATCACACGATCTACACGAGCAGATCAAAACATCACCGTTGGAAGGAATAAATCAACTACTATCCTGTTTTAAAGTTGACTGGTTTGTTTCCGTCTGCCTGGAAACATGAAGCAACATCTGCAGCCACTCAGACGCTGGCTAATCTCTAACAAACGCCGCCGTAAATCACGGCGCCGATCCATCAGCGGCAATCGATGCTCGCTAACCGCCTCATTTAACAGGCGGGCCGGGATGTTTATCTGAGCCGATTGCTGCGGCCGCATTGATTGGCTGCGTCTGAATGCTAATGAGGTCGACGTCGCAGCACAAACAGCGGCGGAGACGCCGGAGGTTCATTGACTCACGCGGCCGAGACACGAAGACACGGCGCCATGACGCCGTCGGCGATTCACCGACGAAAACCAAAGATGGCAGGAGGAACGGGGAACAGTTCAGAGGCTGAACCGGAGAACCCGCTCAAATCTGAGCTGCTGAGGGTTTGGGCAGAAACACAGCCGCCAACAAGCAGATGTGCTCAGACTGACCTCATGGTGGCGCCATGGAGCCCGAGGACGGCGGCCCCACACTTCCGTTGTCCACCGTCGCCAAGGCGTCCTCGAGGTCGCCGCCAGGAAACCGTGTGGCCCAAATCTTCATCTTCTGTATTCAGTCTTGATCAGGGCTCATTGCATTCTGGGTAAAAAGGAAAGGTCTCAGTCAGGAGTAGCAAATGTCTCCACACACACCCGAGTCTTCAGCAGCTGGACGATGCTCTCCGTGTCTCCATGTGCAAGCCGATTGGTCAAAAACAAGGAAGTGGTGCAGCACCAATGTAATGAAGAGGAAGTGAGGGAGGAGAGATGAAGACAGGAAGTTGATGTTTAAACCTGGTTACCATGGTTATCAGAGCATGTTCATGCTAGTGTCAAATATCCTTAGCCCCCCCCAGCCCCCTCCTGCAGGGGGATGCCGATGCTAGGGTGGGTGGGGCTTAAGGAACGCACGGCGTTGGCTGAAAAATGGGAGCTTACGGCAGCTTGAACACCGACGTCGTCGTCGTTGCTTCCGCCCCATGAATCAGCGCCGGTCAGTCTTATTGGCCGGGCCCATGGGCATGGGCGGGGCTGAGCGGACGTGAGCATCTAAGTGTGGTTCCGTCTGTCCTCAGTGTCGCGGTTCTCCAGCCCCAGACTGACGCCGCGGCTCAGCAGGAAGCGGGCGCTGTCCATCTCGCCGCTGTCGGACGCCAGCATCGACCTGCAGACGATGATCCGCACGTCGCCCAACTCGCTGGTGGCGTACATCAACAACTCGCGCTCCAGCTCCGCCGCCAGCAGCTCCTACGGACACCTGTCCGTCTCGGGACTCAGGTGAGACACGCCCCTGCACGCGCCGCTCTCTCGCCTGATTGGTTCATCGGCGGGAGCAGCGGGGAGACATTCAGTTCCCTTTCTTCCTTCTTTCCTCATCTCCTTTCCTTGCCTCCTTCTCCTCTTCTCTGTTTCTGACTAATATAAATTAGCCAGCAGTTATTGATCCAGTTCGATCAGCTGCTGTGCCATCATCAGCGTTCGGTCTTCTGATTGGCTGTGACTCGTGTTTGCAGCCCCTCCTTCCCCTTCCCCCACCCCATCAACCCCGTGGCCTATCAGCAGCTCCTCTCCCAGCAGCGAGGCCTCAGCGCCTTCGGACACACTCCGCCCCTCATCCAGCCGCCGCCCGCCTTCTCCAGCCGCCAGCCGGGTCTGGGCCTCTCCTCGCTGCCTGGCTCCGCCCACAACAGCGACCTGATGTCCAAAGTAAGTGAATGCTTGTAATGCCATGTGACTGAGGAGCGAATGGCGGTTCTGGAACAGCGGAGTCATCCGGAGGTTCTCGGGTTTCCCGTTTCGCCGCCGTTCCCGCCGCTTGGCCGCGGCTGAGGGAAGTTCCCGCTTTGGCCCTGCAGGTTTTTCCCGCCGCTGCAGCGACTTAAACAAACACACCCGCAGCCTCGCGGCGGCGCCTCTTTGACGGCGGCGAGACGCCCCCATCGCTGGTCACGCTGCGTTTGATTTGCTGCACCCACCCCGCCCCCCCGATTCAGCCACGCTGGCGGGATTTAAAGCGACACTACGTAAAATCTGTAAAGAGCTCACTCTTTACACACACGCTGTCGCTAAGAGCCGGCGGCCGTTGGCGGTGGACACGCCTCCTCACACGCCTTTTCTGGATGTCATCACACCGTTGATGCTCATAACGTGTCGATCTCTCCATCACATGTAAGGATTCCCCTCTTCTCTCCTCCTCAGAACCTCTCCGGCGACTCGGCCGTCAGCAGCACGATGGAGCCCACTATCACCAAGAGGTCAAAGGTCAAGACGGAAGCGGAGGCGCTGAGGCCATCTTCACCCGGTTCGCCGGTAGGGCAAACACAGATGAGCCGGTCTAAGGGCGATTGGAGGCGGTGGCCGACGGCGTGGTGGGCGGGTCGTGACATCTGGCGCTTTAGCAGCCGCGGGCGCTTTGCTGGGCGTGGCGGTCGTGAGCGGCGGCCTCCCGTGACCTCCTTGTAAAACACCTCTCGGATAAAGAAAAACTCGGCGTGATAAGAGCCCCCCGTCCCCGGGCCCCTCCCCCGCCACTGTAAACTGTGCCACGGCACTTCATTTTCATGAAATATTGGCCGGGCTTTATTGTCATCTGAGGAGCTTTTTTCTTCTTCTTTTGACAAATTTGTGGCTCCTCTCCGATAGCGAGGCAGCTTTGGGCGTGATGCATGGGGACGGCGGCGTGCGTCGTCGTCTGGGGGCCGGCAGAATTGATGAAGATAGCGAGTCGGGGCCGGAGACAAACATGCTGCAGTCAGCACGATTGTGTATGAGTGTGTGTGTGTGTGTGTGTGTGGCGTGTGTGTGTGTGTGTGTGCGCGCGTGCATGTGTGCGTGTGCATGTTGGTCGAGTACAGGAATCCTGCTGGGACACACTGGGTGTCAGTGTAACAGACCAGTTTGTGTTTCCCAAGTGTGTTTCTGTGTGCATGCGTGTGTATGAGTGTGTGTGTGTATGTGTGTGTGTGCGTGCGTGTGTGTGTGAGAACCCTGCGATCACACACACATCCATGTCTGGCTGTGGCGTCTGTGTTTGGTTGCTCCATCTTCCCGCCTTGAGGTCGGCTGCAGCATCGGGCGGTCGGACCAGGTGACGCTGGAAAGCGCTTCCACGTGCGAAGGGGAGGGAGGACGCAGGAGTGTTTAGATGATGTGACTCTAAAGGGACACGTTCTCGCCACAGAACCGTCATGGCAGCCTGTCGGACCCGAAGGACGACGGCGACCGCGACGAGTGCAAGCAGGAGCCCGACGCCGTCTACGAGACCAACTGCCACTGGGAGGCGTGCAGCCATGAGTTCGACACGCAGGAGCAGCTCGTCCATGTAAGAGACAAGAGACGGGAGGACAGCGTCACGCCACCAAACCTCACGTCACGCCACCAAACCTCACGTCACGCCACCCAAACTTCACATCACGCCACCAAACCTCACGTCACGCCACCCAAACTTCACATCACGCCACCAAACCTCACGCCACCCAAACCTCACGTCACCCAAACCTCACGTCACGCCACCAAACATCACGCCACCCAAACCTCACGTCACGCCACCAAACATCACCTCACTCCACACAAACCTCACGTCACCCAAACGTTGGTTTGAGACTACAGATACATGCAGCCTGGTTCTCATGAAGAATCTGCATTGTTGCATTGTGGGAAATGTAGCACTGCATTTCAGGAGTCTGACTGAGACTTTTCTCGGTTTCCATTCCTGATATGTCAGCTGTCACATGATTGGCTATTAGAAGTTGTTCAGTTTTGCTGAGAGCATGATCATCATCATCATCATCATCATCATCCTCATCATCATCATCAGCAGCAGCAGCAGCCGCCGTGTGGATTCTTCCCGCTCTGACCTGCAGACACAGTCAGTCAGGAATTCCTCACGAGCAGTGAAGCGGAGAGAGGGGGGAGGGGATTAAGGAGGGGGAGGGGATTAAGGAGAGGAGGAGGCGGCCTCCATTCAATGAATTCAGATTCCTTTTAAAGTGGCGGGGTGTGTGTGTGTGTGTGTGCGTGTGTGTGTGTGTGTGTGTGCGTGTGTGTATGCGTGCGTGCGTGCGTGTTTTGACGTGATCCTGCTGCTTTGTTGTGATTCCCGTGGTCACTCTGGTTTTTCTCCAAATGAAAACCACATTTCCCAGAATCCACCCCACCCCCGTTTGCTCCTCATATCTGGGGGAGAACTGAGAGATCACGTTTCTACTGACATGCATGTCCTCATGATATCACTGAGCAGAGGTCATTTGAGGTGAGGTACGTCCATATAAGGACTTCCTTCACTCCTGTGGCAGAACCAAGCTCTAAATAAAATCCGCCGTGTGATTGGTCGCATTCACAGAAACAAGATTTTGAGCAGGAAATTGTGTGAAAGCTGCAGATAATCTTCAGGTTTGAGCAGAGCGGGCGCACCTTCAAATACATTTTTGGATGACATTATTCATTGTGATTATTATCACTAATGATTATGATGATGATTATCACTGGTCAGTATTGCCTCATTATCAATAGTCATCATTATCTCATTATCAACAATAATTATACATTCATTACCTTGATTTATTGCGAGGTGATTATCAACGATCATTATTACATCATTATCCACTTTTATTATTTCTACATTACCTTTAATCAATATTGTCATTATCAAGCTTATTATCAATAATCATTATAAATAATAACTTTTTCATTGTCATCATTCATTCTTAAATACTGATCAATATCATAATCGTTTTTAGATAAATCATTATAAACAATCAATAATCATCATTAGATCATTATCAGTAATCATCATTAAATCATTATGAATCATTTTTATTAGATCACCACCAATAATCATTGTCTATTATCATTTATCACTATCATTATCAGTGATCATTATGAAATCGTGATTCAACAATTATTATTTATTATTACCATTAAACATGCATTCATCATTATTGTTAGGTCATTATCAATAATAATTATTGGCTAATAATCAATTATCAATATCAAATAATAATGATTAAGAATTATTAAATTATCATTATTATGGAGGCATTGATTAGCTGTAAACAGCAAATAGAAATCATGACAATGATGACGGAGGTCAGAGGTCAGCGTTTACGTGATAATTTGATATTGACTGTTTTCTCTCACATAACATTGGCTACGTGTGTGTGTTTGTGTGTGTTTGTGTCCGTGTGTGTGTGTGTGTTTGTGTTTGTGTGTGTGTGTGTGTGTGTCCGTGTGTGTGTGTGTGTGTGCGCGTGTGTGTCCCACAGCACATCAATAACGACCACATCCACGGAGAGAAGAAGGAGTTTGTGTGCCGCTGGGTGGAGTGTTCGCGGGAGCAGAAGCCCTTCAAAGCTCAGTACATGCTGGTGGTTCACATGCGGCGGCACACCGGCGAGAAGCCACACAAGTGCACGGTGGGTAACTGCTGGCCTCTGCGACGCCATGACCCCCGGCATGACCCCGCGGGCCCCGGCATGACCCCGCGGGCCCGCTGCTCTCGAAACACCAGCGACTGGACGTGCACGCACAGACTACAGCCGACTGATTTATGGACCCGCCAATACTATAGGTTGTCACAGACAACAGTTTGGGCAGAAAAATGGCCACCTATGGCCACCTAAATCTCCACCTATAACAAGGACTGCAAACAGACCCTGATTGATTTATGCATTAGACGATATTTGGCCTACATTTGCGAGTCCCAGACATTTCAGCCCGGGAGCCAAAATGGCCAAGACGCACTGTTATCAAGCACTTCTATTAGAACCCTCCTGATTTATCCACCAGGCTTTATTTTGAGCCCACACTTGCATGATACAAACATCAGTTTCTGAAAAGTGGCTGATATGCTCAGATTTTAAGTACTAGAAATGGAACTTCATTGATTTATCCATCAAGCAATATTTAGGCCGATACTTGCAAGTCACAGACGTCAGTTTTGATGGCCGACAGACACACACACATATATATTCTTTATATAAGTGTGTGTGGGTGTGTGTAAATATATTTATACATATACACACACACACTTATATGAGGAACTGCTAATGGAGCCTGAGCAATTTAGAGGCTGGACAATATTTCAGGCCAATATTTGCGTGTTATGGTCATATTGGCTTTGATGTGGTTAATTACTAAATTTCCATAAGCAAGATACTGCAGGTGAAACGCTGTAATATAGCAGCACGTTAATATTGATGGTTTTCCTGCGAGACCTGAGGCCTTCAAGTTCATCTCGTAAAGATCTCACTCTATCCTTAGTGAGCAAACAGCCGGAAGACGTTTCCCATCATCCTTTGGTTGCTTAACAGTGATAATATTAACATGCTGAATTGTGTGTGTGTGTGTGTGTGTGTGTGTGTGTGTGTGTGTGTGTGTGTGTGTGTGTGTGTGTAGTTTGAGGGCTGCTCCAAAGCCTACTCTCGCCTC
>CAAKHG010041660.1:12566-22708 GCA_901007715.1 Dactylopterus volitans | reverse complement strand
AAAAAAAAAAAAAAAAAAAAAAAATCCCAAAAAAAAAAAAAAAAAAAAAAAAGAAAAAAAAAAAAGCCCCGCCTCTTTCAACTCCTCATTTTGAGATTTTCTCCTCGGCTACTTCCTCTTTCTCTCCGTCCCCCACTCTGGCTACATCAGACCCCCCTACTTGCATCTGTCCACGGCAGGAGTTCAGAGATGAGTGATGTGAGCAAAGAAGAGGAGGAGGGGGAAGCAGTGCCTGGAGAGAGGAAGAGAAAGGCTAGCAGGAGATGCACTGAAGAGGTCTCGTGCTATACCAGAGGAGAAGAGGGTTTGGCCCATCATTGCCAGATGCTATACACATTTCAGATGCTCATTACCCATGAATGGATGTTTTTATGTGAATCACACACACACACACACACACACACACACACACACACACACACACACACACACACACACACACACACACACACACACACACACGCACACACACACACATGCGCCAACATCTGCATTACTACGGCTCCCGGCCGCCCCACAGTTGCGCGCGCACACACACACACACACACACACTCATTTCTGGCTCTGCTGGGAAGCGATCATTATGCTGCAGTGGTGGGAACAGTCCCATTAGGGCCCACGCGGCTGCCAGGATAAAATGTTGCGATCATTTTGCGAACCACGGACGCGTATAATCAACATTTCCAAACCAAACATACGACTGATCCTTACGTTTTCCGACAGGAGTAAAGGTAAGAAAGTCCAAGCACTGGACTTTGTTGCAGGTAGACCACCATGCCTCAAATCATGCAGACCTTAACTATCGTGTTGAAACGTCACAAAACATAATTTCTTTCAAGACTGAAGATGTGATGTCACTGGAGATGCGTGGATCCTGGCGACTGATGATTTACAATTCGGTTAGCGTACCCAAAAGCCACGTGCCTCCGAAACACCTTCATCGACCCAGCAACCTTCCGATTACCAGGCGGGCGCTCGACCAACCATGTGAAAGCAAGTGTTTCTAGACATTAAATAAACTACATGAATGAAACGTGTAAAGGGTACCCCGACTTAATCATCCCCAGTTTCCCACTACAAACCTCTTTAGCACAGTGTACATATGGAATTTATCCATACAAAGCCCCCACAGCTATTTTCGTATGCTTAACAGATTCATTTCAATAATGCAGCACAGCTCATGGCAGGAGCAGAGGGAACTAAAGCCCCGGTTCCACCAAGCATTTCGGTACCTTACGGCACGGTACGCATTAGAATGGTACCCCGGATCTGTGTGGCGTTTTCCACCGCACACCGTACCCTTACCTGGTGGGCGGGGTTTTAAATCGGATGGCGTCAGCCACGGCTTCTACGTAAGTGGCGTGGCGTCATAGCTAACGCGACACCACAAACAAGGTGCCAATGACCTTGACCGTCTGATTGTTTGCTATCAGTAAAAACTGGAAGAACTCTGCATGGTCGCAATCCATTTGAATTTCCCCTATCAGACGCCTTCTTTGCAGAGAAAATTTATCTGGCGTATCAGGTAACCACACCTCACAGTCTGCACAACTAACATGCTGGACTGGGCGAAACTCTAAGCATATTTGCATTCCATTTGAATGTCCTCTTAGCTGGTCTTGGATTTGGACTTGGATTTAAGACCCGCCAAGTCGGCCGAATCTCACGAACCCCTGCTTGAGGATCAGCGCTGGTCGATCGCACGTCAAAATGAAAAGCCCAATTTCCACCAAGCAGCTCAGTTCAGTTTGGTTCGGTTCGCTATGGTATGTATTTTTTGGCGTTTGTATATTGTATATTTGATCAATTTAGATTGTTCATGTTGTCAAGTTAAAGCCGTCTAGACAGAAAACTGTTAAAAATGTTATAGTCGCCGCAAAAAATGTCAATGTTGCACCGTGTCTTGTTGTAGGCTCAGAAGTGGAGCATAAGGTGAGCCACCAAAAACCGAACTTAAGTAAACAAAAACAAACAAACAAAAAAAAAAAACCTAAATAGAAAAACCAAAGTAACTCTGCCAGCTATTAATTCCACTCCACATAACGGCCTTTTGATTAAATTTGATATTCTAACATAACAATAGAGGACAAAATTGATTTATGCAATGTCAGGAGGTTGTTTTGAGAAGTAATGGCCTATTTCAAATGCAAAATTAAAAACAAACAACAAGCAACTCAACCAAGAATCAACAGAACAAAGTTGAAAAAGACCACGCGCTGACGATGAAAGAACAAAGAACTCGGTTCAAACAACCCCCCCAACATGCGGTCTTATCTGACCGGCTGATCAGCTGCCAACACAAGATCCAGCTCAAAGGGATAAGGTCCACTGAGGTCAGGCCCAACCCGTGACATCATGTCAAGGTTTATAAACAAGCCAACACCCTAAACTCACTGCTTCTGGCCCGGTTCCCGCTGACGTCGGGACTCCTTGCTAAAGGGAGTAACCATCAAGGCTTCTGGCTCAGACGTCCGCCACAGTGACTCCCTGCTAATAGAACAACCACCACAGCTTCTGGAATCAGGCTGATGGTCCTGACTTAGCTGCCTCCAGGCTCACAGATCTTCCTCGCCGGTCGAGCGATCCCCTCCTCCTCATCAGTGCTAGTAAAGCACGGAATTGGCCGGTTCCAGACCTCGGATTTCGCCGCTCTCGATCGGATGCCCACTAGCCCGCGGATGCTAACGTGCCCTACCCGCTTCAGGAAGACCATGGATGACGAAGAGCCCTTCCTGTTACCTCTATTAATTCCCCACTGCACATGTCACTGCTAACATGACCAAATCTATTTACTGGCGATATACAATTTCTTGACAAAAAAAATGTAACATTTTAATCAGACAGAATTCGACAAATGATTTATACCCAAAACAGATAAATAGAGTGCTTGATTTTAGAGATATGGATCCTGACAAAGTGCCCCAGTTAGAAACAGAATTCTTGTGTTTTCCTTTACATCCGAAAGCTAAAGTAATACATTTTAAGCTGATTAATGATGTCTGTCCTTCCCAGGAATTGCTTAGATTAAGATTCGATTCTGAAAGTCACGTTTGTGCTTTTTGCGAATACAGAAACTGAAACCAGCAGACACATTTTCTCCTCTTGTAGCCACTGCCAAAGATTCTGGAAGCGGCTGGAAGAACGGCTTCGACAAAAGAATGTATCTGTTGAATTCAAATCACATGTAGATAAAAATGTATGGAGGAGTGATGAGAAAGAAACAAGTTAGGTTCTCATAATGGCCAAGTTCTACATTCACAGATCGAAAGTCGTGGAAACCCCACATATCTTCAGTACTTTTTATCATGAATTTAAGGTGTGTACTGTGAATCCTTAAAGTATATCAACTTCGAATCTGCATGCAAGCTGCTGAATTACATTCAATGCTATAATTTAATAGATTCTGGTTGGAATGATGAATGACCCTACCAGAAGGAAATTATAACTGCATATATATATATTTTTATTTTTATTTTTATTCTCATTTTAATTTAAGTTAAATTATTTGTTTTCTTTATCATTATTTTTCATAATATTTATGATTTTCAGGCAATGCCTTTATTCAATTTCACTTCTTTTTTTCTTTTTTTTTGTGCTCTCTACTTTTCTATTTCCTATCACCAAAATGTCCACTCAGTACAGGCCTGTTCTCATGTGCTTGCCACATGGCACTTTTCGATATGCCCTGTTTGTCTGCGGATTCAATAAGTTTCAATAATAAAAATAAAGAAGAAATAATAACAATAATGAAAAAAAATTTAAAAAAAAATCCGCTGAAGTGAATGTCATGAAGTTCGGAGCTGCGCTCTCTTGTCCAGGATTGTTGGGAGGAGCTGACAGGATGTGATTGAGATGAGCGAGCTTGATTGCGCCGCGGGATCCTCTTCAGCGCGTCGTCTTTCCCTCTCGCGCGCCGTCAACACAAAGCCTCCGTTTGCTTCTGCCGCTGCCGCCACCACAGTCTCTAAGACCCTTCTTTGCATGAACTCCGATCTCTCTCATGTACCTGCGAGCGCGCGCAGCACCAGCTTGTGTATAATTGTGTTCATTTGGGCCTTTCAGAGGCTAAGCTTCACTCCCATCACCAGAGTGCCTCTGTCTTTAGAGCTCTCGTATATCAGTGTCATAAAATATTCTACAACTGGGGAACTTTTTAGCATGTAAATTATCCCACCTTCACTGTTTCACAACCCCTCCCTCATTTGCATCGCAAACGGCGCAGAGCAGTGTCAGCGGGGTTGTGATTCTACAACCATTAGCCAGCTGCAGGGAGCAAACGTGGTGACTGGAAGCCGGGGGAAGGTGTTTTCGTGAGAGCTGCCGTGCTCGTCGCGCTGTCTCCTCATCAGCGCTCCTCCTCAGATTAAAACTTTTGTCGTCAGCTGTGATCCGGGTTCAGCCATCATCAGCCATGTTTTGTACGCCATTTCTTTCCCTCCTCACAGTCTTTGACGGGTACACGACAAATAACTGTTTTAAAAATACAATCCCCTTTGACAGGGCCTGTATCTTGAAACTTTTCTTCACCTTTGTGTGAGTATGTTTAAGTCAGGCGTTCCCAAACACAGCCTCTGAGTATAGTTTTTTATATTTATTACTGCAACTGAGCTTGGTGGACCCTGGACCTTTTGTCTGGTCGGGGCTTGATGTCCGTCAGCGATGAACACATGTCACCGTCCACATGCAGATGTAATTTGCGCGTTTTGTTGTAAGTTGAAAGGCCAGACTCGCGTCGGTGGTTGCAGAAGGGAGAAGAAGGCATTTCAGTGGGCTCTCAGGATTGACCTTTTCTTACATGCAGCCCATAGTAAGACAGATAGAGACATTCAAATTTCAGTTCTAAATCCCGAGGTTGTCATCTCCATCATCTCCTACGGTGACTTTAAGTCCAGACTTGAACCTACTGAAGGGGTCCGTGACACAGTTTGGATGGACGTTTTCAAGGTAAGTCTCTGTAAAGTCTCCTTGGAGGTTCTCCACGTGGGACTGGATGAGTGGAAAGATGAGGATCAACTCATCAGAGTGAGAACATTTCTGTCACACCCTCCTGTAGCTTGTTGGACCGCTCCGGAATCTTCTCGGGATAGAGCACACACCTCGGCCTTCATTTATCAGTCTTGCGGGGTGCAGGTCTGAGTGCAGAATCGGTCTTACGACAGGACTCACGTGTGATTTATGAAACATTCGTATCTGACCAATTCCAGCGTGCGAACGACCTGGTCTTGATAAATGCGGCGGCTGAATTCGATCGCCATTAACGAGCTACGCCCGTGGTTACGCCCTTAAATATAACTGGTCAGGGGGTCTCGTCCACTGAGGTCGAATGTGGAGAGAAGAAACGCTGGTAAGAAATGAACCTTTCCGAGATGGACAGCGGCATCCTCGAAACTGAAGTTGCTCAAAAGACAGATGTGCTTCTTGGCAGTCGGAATCCAAGAAGCTCAAAAAAACGCTCTATGGAAGAGGATGCCGGAGGCAGTCCACATGCGTTGCCATAGGAACGGACTCAGGCTGGGTCTGAATAAAATTCTCAATAGCTAACTTAACCCATGTCTAATGATCATTTAAATGTATCTTTTATTCATCCACAGCCTAAAAGCTTGAGGCAATAAATAAAGAAATTAACGGAACCCTAGAAAAGACTTAATAAAATGTTTAAATGACCATGTTGTCCATTGTCTGTGTTTAGAATGCTTTTAGCCAATTTCACCTTGGATACTTTAATCACAGTACTGATTAAATACTGCAGCACATTTGCAAAAGTTTAAGGTACAGTTTACATTTTAAAAGCGATGAATGAGCTCCGGTCTCCTCCGTTTCATTTTACAAAAAAGTGGTAAAACAACATGGGCTTTTTATTGTGTTTTATTCGTTTTACGAATCCGTTTTGATCTGCTCTGAACATGTGGCTGCTGATGCTCAGATGAACGCTGAGGTTTGCTTGATAATCGTTTTCAGGCTCAGCCAGATTTTCGCCGCGCTGCACCGCAAACCCACAGACTTTCTGCGTACACGAGCAAAATGTGCGCCCATCTCGTTACACGGCGGCGTGAACAGTCTAAATTTCACTCGTATCGCCTCCTGTGAGCTCCTGTTGAAGCTTGCCGTCATGAACACCCCACGGTCACTCCACTGGTCTTCCCGGTCATGGCTCTGGCCAAACACCCCCTATACAAACCCAGTCGTGTCCATCATATTCCACGTGATCATCCAAAACTTGAACTTGTGGTTCTTTTTTTTCTTTCCTTTTTTCCTTTTTGGCCCTGTCCTGTCCGGCAGCTCAGTCACACAGAACGAGAGGTCTGGGTGCCTGATGGTGCCGGGCAGATTTGCTCTGCAATGGAGGAGCCTGTAATACTCCTCCCGTTGTATGATCTGCAATCCTTTACCGTTATGAATGGATCCCGAACACATCAACAACAACAGCAGTAACCAAAACCGTGAGCGGGAGCAAAGAGCTGCATTATGTGTAGGACATCAACATTGTAACGCTTGCAGTCTGGTCTTAATGGGTGTGTGTGTCTGTGTGTGTGTGAGTGAGTGAGTGGATGGTCGAGCGAGAGCACGGGCGAGCGAGTCTCAGCTGTGAATGTTTGTCAGTGGGAGAGATTTGGAGTTGGAGTGAGGGGGCGCAGCTGCACCACAGCAACCCCACGATCGGCCGCCAGGCCACGACCCGAGCAGCCAGAGCGCCCCGTGGCCCCCACAGAGCAAGTAGAACCCGAGGCTGCAGACCCGGGGGCCACCATGCGACCCCTCCCCCCACTCCCCCTACCTAAGCAGTGCCCTAGGCCAGAGAAACATCCACAGCAGGATCGGGGAGAGCACAATCCCAGCCCGGCCAGGGTTCTACACTCCGAAAGTGCAAGTGAGGCCCATGGCCCCAAGGCCCCGCCCGCCCGAGGCCTGCTCAGACCCTGAACAAGGGGCCCGGCACCCCAGGGAGGCGAGAGCCCCCACGAGACCCACATCCCCTTGGGGCAGGACGAGGCCCAGTGCAGGGAGGAATGGCAGGAGCCCCCAGAGCCAGGAAGCCCAGTTGACCCACCCAGCCAAAACTAAACAAAAATACAAAACACAGCGGCACCCAAGGCCCACCCATATTTCACAAACCGGTGTGATCCATGGCGATGGGGCTGCCAAACGCCGGGGACACCTGAGCCACCCCTGACAGGCGCATGCCACCAGTGAAACCCCAGGACAGTACTGGGTGTCACCACAGTGACGCAGCATCAGGACAGACCAGGATCACCACAAGAGCGGAGAGGACCTGAGGCCACGTCCCCTCCAGGGCTGACATTTGGCCATCGTCAGAGCCATGGCAACAGAACTGCAGACAGACCCTCCTGGGCATGGCCAGGGATCCAGGAAGGTCTCCTGCCAGGCTAGGGGCCATCACACCAACAGCTCCGGACCTGCGAATGAACCCGGGACTCCACCCACCAGGGACAGAAGGCGTGGGACCCACATGCACCGTAGGGAGGCCAGCACTAGTCAATTCTAGATCCCTTATTCTAGAGGCAGTGTTTCCCATTAATTAAGGATGCTGTGGCGGTCCGCCACAGTCTCCTTTGGGCCCGCCACAGTCTCGTTAGCCTCCCCCACCCTCCTCTCCACCTAAATAAATAAAATAATAATAACCAGATCGGTTAGTCAGAACTCAGCGCATTGCACCGCTGTAGGCCTACTCTACTCTACAGCCCGCCAGCGAGCGAGCGCGCGCGCACACACACACACACACACACACACGCGCGCGCAGGTCGCGTTCATTTGGCGCCGTCCAGAAACGACAGCGGGACGGGACGGCATTTGAAAAAAGTGTGAGGTAAGTTTAACTTCTCTTTTGGGCACCTAGATAACGGAGCAGTCTAGCTAGGAGTACAGGTGTACCCTGGGATTTCGTAACAGATGTAGGCTATGTTACTGTAGGCTATTAATGTTACTGCTTAAACAGTGATGGAATATAACCGCGTTAAAGTAAACATTGTTAAACGCAGCGTTTGAGTAATAGTTCCTTTTACCCGCAATTAAATGGGGGCGTTATAGGTTAAAGCTAGGCAACTATCTGAAGCTGTCATCAGATCTGTCTCTCAGACACAGGGGCTGCTCACACACACACACACACACACACACACACACACACACACACACACACACACACACACACACACACACACACACACACACAGGTTGAGGTTAACATTGAGATTTGAGACATAAATAGAGAATAATTGTTGTGACTGAGATAAGACTAAGATGAAGGCTAATATGTGTGGGTTCAGCAGACATGTTATCATCACATCTCATAACTGTGAGAGCATTTTCATTGACATGAGAAATCTTGACAATGCAACAATATCTGAGATGACATAAGAGCAGACGTTGAATGCAATCTTGTCTTTATACTGTAAAATTACCCAGAAGTCCCCCAAAGGTGATGGCAGGTGACAGTGCAGCGAAGTAGATGAAGACAATGGCAGCCATGCACTGAGGGTTGAGGGCGTCCCGGATGTCACTGAGGTACTGAGGGTAGCGGCGTGTCACGTCTTTCACTAGGCCTCCAAACAGACGACCTGAACGCCGCAGAGGCTCGTCACCCAGTTTAGATGGAACCAGGGAGTCTGGAGGAGAACAAGAACCAACTCATTCAAGATCCTGATGAGTCTGATGACGTTGTGACGATTCACCACATGACCACAAGACTCAACTGGACTCAAACAGCGGTGAATGTGGCGTTCTTCTAAGTGGACTCCAGGTCTGTTCTATCTTTATGGTTAACCACGTTCATGTGGATGACATCATGTGTTTTCCGGCAAATATGATGCTCATCTGGGGCAGAAACCCTCTCCTGGATTGTTTTCAAACCTGCCTTAATCAGAAACAGCAGCGTGAAAAAATCACAAGTGTGAACTCCACGTAGACCAATAGGGTTAGGGTTAGCCATCGGTGGAGTTCAGGGAACCTGGGAAAGGTGATCTAAGGTGACTCCACTGGAGTGGCGACAGGCTGCCATGTCAGTCCTCCAGCGTCTGCTGTCCATCAGGGGCATCAGTGCCCGAAACAAACAGGAGTCAGGAACTATGACGACGCTTCAGGCCTCATGTCTCCCCAGCTGAGGGGTGGCATCATCATCATCATCATCATCATCATCATCATCATCATCATCATCATCATCATCATCACTCATCATCACCATCATCACCATCATCACCATCATCATCACCATCATCATCATCACCATCATCATAATCATTTCCTTCTAACAGGTGACACGTGTCAACGCCTGACCGAGTAAAGCCAAGAAGAAGTCACCAGGACAGGAAGACGGTCACAAGAGGACACCTCAACACTTGTGAGGGAGAGGAAAGCAACAACAAACAACAACAACAAATAGCCATGTCCATCAATTAAAAAACCAATAAATGACCAGAGGCCTGCACTAGGAAGCAGGATTAACATGCCCGGGGTAACCCTCCACTACCTGGGTTATTTACCCAGACATTTAAAATCCTGATAAGCGGCACTACACAGCTGGTTATCAACTGGGTAATTGTACCCAGGGTTTTCCTGGGATCTCCGTCAGTGCGCGCTCACATTAAAGGGGTGGGGTTTGCTGCGTCTGACCAATCACAAACATGGAGAAACCCTCCAGAGCAGCCTGCATCACAATGGAGGAGAGGACAATTATTCTTCAAAAATATGAAGAATTCAAACATGTCGTCCAGCATGAAAGTAACATGGCCGCAGCAAAAGCAGGAAGGAACGCCGGCACAAGATGGCCGACTGCGTTAATGCGTAAACTCCTGAGATTACACAATATTAATTCATTGTGCTTCCTCACTGCCCTTCACTTCCTTCAGGTTTTCCATTGACTTCTTTTGAGGCTCGGCGCCCCCATGTGGGCACGTTTGTGTTGGAATATTAATTCCTCACCGTGACGCCACGAGTTGGCGTGCGTTCCATAAATCCATGTTACTGCAGTTACGCCGTGTGTGAGCATTATTATTAACCTCATTATTTCACATGCAACCCTGGTGGAGCCAAACGGACTCGGGACTGAGTCAAGAACCAGAACAGAAACCTGCTCCAGAGCCTCAGTGACGAGGCTTCGTGTCTCCACACCGTCTCTGATGGACGGGTGA
>CAAKHG010041660.1:2500-12320 GCA_901007715.1 Dactylopterus volitans | reverse complement strand
GCATCTATCCTAAAAACTCCTCCTCTCCTCAGCGCTCCTCTCAACATCCACACCAACGCCTCAGGAGCTAATAAGAATGGGCGGGGCATTTTTAAAGAGAGCTGATTGGTCAGGAGGCGGGGCTTTTATACTCACTGACCTCTTATCCAGAACATAACCTGCTCCACAGCGGGTTCGCTGTTCAGCGTAAGTTGCTATGGTGGTTTACCCCGGTAAGCCTCCTAGTACAGGCCTCAGGCCTCATGTCTTACAAACAACAACAACAACAGCAATAGCAAATGACCATGACCAAGAAACAACAAATAACAGCAACAACAAATGACAACATCCAACAAACAAAAAAGCGAAACAACAACAACAACAAGGGACTATTCTTGGTTTCAGTTCCGTACGACTCCAGTACGACTCCGTCTGAACAAAAACACTAACTACAGGAGCGAGCCTGACATCTGCTGGTGTCCCTGAACACCCCTCTTGTGATGCCTTCACTGACATCAGTTATCTCCATGGCCCCAGCTATGCTGTGGCTTGTTTAATTGTTTAGGTCTTTTTGTACGCTTTAAGAATCGCCATTGAGGTAAGATTAAGATTCATCTGAGGAAACCTGAAGTGAGGTTCAGACCTTCATCCTGCTGATTGCTGTTCTGCTTCTGCTGAACTTTGACCCTGTGCTCCTCCTCCCTCTTCCGCAGGATTTCTCGTTGGAAGCGAGCCACCGAGTGCAGCAGCTCGTCCCCGCCATCATCCGAGGGAGGAAGCACAACACTGCAGTCCAGGAAGTGGTTGATGGCTGTCAGCAGGTCCTGGCGGTCATCAGCATCATACGCCGCCTCATGAAAGTTCTGAGGAGACAGACAGACAGACAGAACTCATGAGACTCCAGTCAGGTCATCACGTGAACTTAACAAAGATGTTGTCATATGTAACCATCACCTGACGAATAAACCACCTGCTGCACCCTGATGCCAATATTCTGATTGATTATTATTTTGCTTCGAGAGCATCATCATCATCATCCATGTGGTGGTGACCCTTTGTGTTTAAGTTGAAGGCAACCAGACCTCATTTTGTTTGTTTGAAGATGTTTCACCTCTCATCCAAGGGGTTAGGGTTAGCTCATCAGGTCACCAGGTCACCTCATGAGCGAAAGGTGACCTGGCGACTCTCAGGGGACGTCAGGAGACCTAAACGAGCACCTGGGACGTCTCACCTAGCAGTTAGAACTGAGGAGGCTGGATGAGACAGGATATGTCTTAAAACAACTCAACAGAGGTCCAGTCGCCTTCAACTTAAGCACTTCAGGAATGATTGATTGCTTCCTACTTCATCACCTTCTGTTGTTTGTTTGAAATAACTACACACCTTGTCTGACATGAGAGTGGAAATGGAGCGTCCAATCTGGTGGTAGTCAATGTTGGCAGTGGGCGGGCCTAAGAGGAGGAAGAGGAACCTGACAGGGACCGGAACCTCCAAAACAGACTCCAGCAGGACAGCATCCTGCAGCCGCACGAACGCCATGGAGGGCTGGTCCAGGAAGCCCACACTGCCTGCAGGCACAGCAGAGGGCACACTTGTATGCATGTAGGGGTGTATATGAGTGCATGGAAGTATGAGTGTATGCATGTATGAGTGTATGCGTGTAGGGGTGTATCAGCTCTAAAGACTCCACAGCTGAGAGCCAATAAGAGGGTAGGACCTTCCACTGGCAAGAGGTGAGTCACTTCTTGTAGGCTCTCTCTCCTCGGAGGTGACATGGTTATGCATGTGATTCATCTCACATCTAAAGGATATTTAGTCATTTTGTACCTGAAAGATTTGATGTTTTCATCAGAAAACTGAACCTCTTCCAAATATAGTGGATTGAAAGAAAAAACAGGATGTGACAAACTTAATTTCTGGGCTCCAAGAAGGAACTGCCCTCCCTCCTGGGACATCTAAGCTCCTCCAACTGGCCCTCAGACTGAGAGTGATGTCGTCAGCATGAGTAAAGCAATGCTGAGATTCCTACCTACGAGGACCACGGTGGCCTCGGCTCTCTCAGGGATCTTCTCCATCAGCTTCACTTCATGTTTCGACCTGGAAAGGAGGATGGCTGGTGCATCCTGGACACATACGCACACACACACACATGCACAAACGCAGGCACACACACCCACATGCACGCATACAAACACACGCACACATACACACACAATGCTATTCAGTTCCTTTCGAGATGTCTGATCCACTCATACATGCATACACCCTTACATGCATACACACACTCATACACCCTTACATGCATACACCCTGCATGCATACACTAATGCACCCCTACACGCACACACCCCTACATGCATACACTCATACATCCATACGCGCATACACTCACATACACCTACACATCTGCTCGCATCTGGAGGTGCTGGTGTCTTGCAGCCATCTACCTTGTTCTTGTCTCTGTCCGTCTCTCGGTGATTCGTCATGGGGATGGCAGGCTCTGATTGGTTACTGTGTGTGTCCATTAGGGCGGCCATATTGGCTGCTGATATGTTCTTACTGAACAAGCTGTGATCTTTCTCATCACTTGGGTGACTGAGGAGACAACAAATGCTTACTATGATTGATTGATTGATTGATTGATTGATTGATTGATTGATTGATTGATTGATTGATTGAACCTGTGTCGCAGCAGCAGTGCTCTCATGACGTTGGCTCGGTCTTCAGCTCTGATCTGGTCTGAGATCAGCATCTGCTCCACCACCTGCTGAGCGATTCCTGGCAGAGTCGTCTGCTGCAGATCCAGAAGGACCGCCCCTGAAAACATGATCACCTGCTAACATCCTGACGATACGCTGACATCATCACCCGCTGACATCATCACGAAACGCTGATATCCTCAGATGCTGGCATCAAAGCATCTGGAAGGATCTCAGCATCAAACCTTTAACCTTCACTGAGCGCAAGGACACTCAGGGCCACACTCAAACTATGTTGCATCTTTTGGGGTCAGATTTTATGCCATGAAATTGATCCATGCAAATATATTGTTCCAAAACTGTTACTAGAATCTGTCTGTTAAATACCTAAAGAAGAGAGGAGACAGTGACAGAAACCCTTTAAGGTCAGCATTAATGACTATAGTAAAGGATGAATGAATGAAAAGGATCTTTAGTAATACGCAGCTCTATTCACACGAACTTCTGTCTTCTGCTTGTATGCTGACATGCAGTGTTGGTGTTTGGCCTCCTCACCGTGGGAGATGGTCTTTCGAAGTTCTAGCAGGGATCTGAAGGACAGCGAGGCGATGTGAGGTCTCCCCCAGCGCTCCGTCTCCTCCTCCACCTCCTCTTCAAACTTGATCCATCGGGCTGTTTCCCGCCACTGCAGCTCCTGGTTCCTGTCAATCACCAGCTCGTTCAGCTCCACAAACACCTGGGCAGAAGACACCGTGGACCCTGTCAGAACCGCATCTTCCAACAAGACCCAGAACCACCTACAACCAGGTCCACTAGTCTCAGCGAAACTGGACCAAACCATAAGCGGGAGTACGGTGATCACCAAGATGAGCTCTCACTGGTAGACCTCAGAAGACATTAATCTGGATCAGCCTCAAAGACGCAATGACGTTTCAGTCAGTTCCTAAATCAAGCTGATGAAGACCTGATGATGAAGCTCATGCGATATAATCACAAGTTTGACCATTTTTAGGTGAAAGCAGGTGAAATCAGTCTACAGTGAAGTTGTAACATGTTGAGCATCAGAAAATGAGGGTGAAGAACAGCAGGTCCTCGCTCGACGCCAACGATGAAAGCAGATCAATCGCAAACCAGTCTAAGGTGGACCAGAAGGGTGAAAGCAGAGAAACCCAGGACAAAGTGGAAGACTGAGCTCAAACAAGACCATGAAACCAGAGCAGCGTCCTCAGCACCAAACAGGACAGCGTACCTTATGATGTGCACTCTCCAGGTCCACCCCGACCATCCTGAAGACCAAGCAAAGTGAGCCGCACGGTCGCTGGACTCCCGCTTTCTCCCTCCGTGTCATTAAGATGGAGTCCAGTTGACAATAGCGTCTGGATTAACCTGCACCGGCTCTCGGATCGGCTTTCGTCCCTCCTGTCAGCCTCAATTAGAACATTCCTCTCTTTTTGTTCTGATGTTCGGGTCTGCTGAAGAGTGAGCAGCTTCACACCTCAGAGTTCCTCCACAACAATGAGAGTCTAATCAGCCTCAAGCTGGCCGGGATGAGGTGACGGAGGAAGAGGAGCGCCTTCCTCTCCATCCTACCTTCAGACAGAAACCCGAGCCAAACATCCGCACCTGAGTTGTGGCAGCGGTTCAGTCTCAAGAACGAGGCTTCGTGGAGAAGAACAAGCGGAGGTCAAAGGTCAACATGGCTCCTTCTTCTGTAGCTTCACCTCAGCTCAGTGAAAACACCTCACGAGATTGTGGGAACAAGAGTCTCTTGTTTTCTGGTTCCATTAGTCTGATTGTTGTCAATCCCGCCAACAATCATCGCTTTAGTCCCAGATCACAGACGCCAGGTTGTTGATGTCATTCCTACCAGCTCACAGCTCCTCCCATCGCCCAGCAGCCAGGATGTGCCAGTACTGACAGCTACACCCTGCACGACTGATCATGCCATGTTAATAAGCGACATGCGATATCATAACTTTAATAATCCACATGCGATACAGTCTTGTTAATAATCTGTATATGATATCATCAGACTAATAATCCACATACAATATCATCACTTAAACAATCCACATGTGATATCTCATCTCATCTCATCTCATCTCCTCTCATCTCATCTCATCTCATCTCATCTCATCTCATCTCATCTCATCTCATCTCATCTCATCTCGTAGTCATCCGCTTATTCCGGTTCCGGGTGGCGGTGGTGCTGGAGCAGATCCCAGCTCACAAGGGGCGAGCGGCGGGGTACAAACACCCTGGACGAGTGGCAACTCATAGCAGGACCACATGAAGGACAGACAACCACTCACACTCACACACACACCTACAGGCGATTTAGAGGAGCCAGTTAACCTCAGCATGCTTTTGGAAGGTGGGAGGAAGCCGGAGTACCCGGAGAGAACCCACGCAGACACGGGGAGGAAGCCGGAGTACCCGGAGAGAACAGTGCTAGCCACCCCCACGTCAGATTAATAATCCACATATGATATCATTGATTTGACGAGAACAATCAATTTTTCATTCATTCATGTTGGTTATATAAAAGTGCTGGTATCTCCTATGATTATGAGAGATATATTGCATATTTATTGGAAGCACATCCTATCTTTTGCTCCGTCTCCTGACCTCATCATCATCTGTAGTTTCCCACACATGATTGATACATGCTTAATATTTTTTGTGACATCTTCTGAACAGTAATCATCATTGGGCTGTTTGAATATGAATATTAATCCACACGTAGGTAAGTGATGTGCTTCTGTAGTTGTTCAGTTACACTGATTTTCTACTAGAAGCTTTTTAGCAAACAGCAATTATTTAATTGAAATGTCGTCTTTGTTCACAGCTTCTTCACGTTACACCCGCCCCTGAGCCCTGCCCCTGAGCCCCGCCCCTGAGCCCCGCCCCTGAGCCCCCCCCCCCCCCCCCCCCCCCCCCCCCCCCCCCCCCCCCCCCCCCCCCCCCCCCCCCCCCCCGGCCCCCCGCCCCTGAGCCCCACCCCCCCCCCCCCCCTGACCTCGTGGGGCGTGTGCTCTGAGCACCACTGCGTCCGACTGCTGACTGCCTCCGTCCGCTCTTTGCTGACATGGACGATCGGCCCTCGGGAGCTCCGCCTCCCCAGGTGACGCCGTGCAGCTGTTACGTTGTCCAACCGGTGACCTGGGGTGGGAGGGGGGGAGCAGAGGACAGGGGTCAGAGGTCAGGACCGTCATGAGAACGGCGTTTCCTTGCTTGCCTGAGCAAATAAACATTTCGACACAGGAGGGTTTCTCTGAGTGGCCCTGACCTTTGACCTGGTGACCTCCCACTCAAATCGTCTCTCAGTAAACTAATTCATCATGCAGACAGAAGCCGATTTATCAGGTCTCAAATCCAGATTCCAAGTTTACATCCGGGACATTTCCAGAACCGAACTCAGACACGATCTGTTTAGCTGTCTATGACATCATCACCAATAACTCATAAATCTATGATCAGAATCGTGTCAATACTCACGGACAAAACACGTGATAAGAAGCAGCAGCCAGACAGACGGAGCTGGTCCTCCAGAACCAGGACCGGAACCAGAACCAGGACCCGACTAACAATGAATAAAGAGCCGTGGGCGGGGTCGGCTCGTTGTGTGGGCTGACCGCATAGCGACGACCGCATAGCGACCAGGTCACATGATCAACGAGCGACAGAAAACTCTTTCAGTTTGTTCTGGGAAAAGGAGCAGCAGTGCATGCTGGGAGAAAGACCATCTGACTGAGCCCACCAGTCGTATTGATCTGCGATTGGTTTAATGACTCTGCTGCAACCGGACGACCGCAGCCAATCAGAGATAGCGGATGCGAACTGTGGATGTGTCGCTTCAGCGAATCAGAGCGTCGTCGGACGACACGTCGATTGCGTGGATCTTTGATCGAGCGACCGAGTCTCAGCTGCCTCGATGGACAGAAATATTTCTGATGGAACATCAGTACTGCTATGAACACGCAGGTTGTATTCAAATCAATGTGTACTTGATGCAGTGCAAGTGAATAGTTTTGTTTTGTTTCGTTAGATTTCTGTTAGCTGTTACAAATGCAACAGCTACTCTTCCTGGAGTCCATGTTAAAACAGTACATATAACTATAATTACAAAAATATGTTTACTATGTTACACAAATACATTCATAAATACAATTTATCACTTCCCACACACACAACACCACCTACCGTACCTACTAGCAATAGAATCTATGAACATGATACCACACGAATTCAGGTAAAAAAGAAAGGGAAAATCATCAGATGAAAATCAACCAAGCAAAGCAAACACAGGTCAAGTATTGTCTGCATCTCCTTCCAGAGTAACCGTTTAATCTGTTTTTTGAAACTTTCTTTACTTGCTGCCTGAGTTATGTCATATGACAACTTTTTCCCCTCAGAAATGGTTCCATACGTGACAGTTTTTGTCATACGCGGTCTATGAATCAGAACATGCCTCCTCCTCACCCGCCTGCTTTCATGGCCGAGTCTACTTTCAGCATGTTATTCTTCAGTGAAGATAAGTTGGCTGTTTTAAAACATAAATATTCCTATATAAAGTTAGAGGACTCCGCCTTAATCTGTCTTCCACTTTCAACCAGGCGAGAGCAGCTTGCTGGACGCGTACGCAGGAGTGAGACGTGCAGTTTGTGTAGATCTTTATTAGCGGATAACTGCACCATAATCCAGATGGACCAGAGTAAAGCTTGGATGAGCTGGATGGTGGTGTTCAGCGTTAGGACAGAGGAGCATCTTCTTATCATGGATATATATGTACCTCTACTCATTTTTTCTAACCATTTTATCTATATCGTATTTAGAAGCTGTGCAGTAGCATGGATGGAGAGGCGTAGCTGGACATCTTGCCTCCGAGTTGCATTTAGTTTTGTATACATTTAGACTTACATTTTATTGGCTGCCCATTCTGAAACAAGTGTGATTTCCTTTTTTAAGGGAACATTTTATTCCTCCACACTGCTTGATGACTTATAAGTATACAACAACGCCTCCACCTGCTGAGGAAACTCAGGACTTTCAATGTCAGCAGCAGTACTTTAACACTGCTTTACAGGTCAACCATTGAATCAGTTCTTACCTTCAGTATTTCATCCTGGTACAACTTCCTCACCATCAAAAATAGAACAAAACTTTGTCACTCTTGAGGCTTTGAATCACTAGATTGTTCCTCCAAGTTTGATTCTTCACATAATCCAGCTTCTCCTCGCTGTGTTTTGAATCCAGTTGTTTTGATTCAATATCTAGCACCTGTTTTACAATTCATGAATATCCTTCTGAGAGTATTTCAGACTGATCTTTAGCTCTGGAATCTCTGTCAGCAGAGAATCAGCTCTCTTACTTCCAGTATCAATTGTGTAAAAGCACAAAAAGAGGCGCCTCATCTCTTTAGGATTCTTCATTGTTCTTCTATTGCTCCAACATGTCCTTCAGCATGTCCATGGTAACAACAGTTGATTCATTCATCCATTAGTCCCCTTTAATCTTTTTGCTGGTGTTCTTGTGTGTAGACATCTTCAATCTGACTATATTCTCACTCCCAATAGATGCAGGATACAGCTCTTACCAGGATGCAGCCACACTCGGCGCCACACTCGGCGCCACAGCAAACGTGGACTTGACACTACGGATACAGAAGATAGGCCGAGGCAGCTGGAATCCACCGATATCACACTGAGGAAAAACACCCAAAACTCTTGGTGTCCTACACAGGTGAGCTACATTAAAAGGGTTAAAATGCCCAGTAAATCAATTTCAAAGCTTTAAAACTTGTTGAAATTAAAAAATAAACAGAATGCCAAGAGCTCCACCGAGTGACCACCAAGCACAACCAAGTTGACACAATACGAGTATTTTGATGCAGTACAAGTTATTATTTTGATGCAATAATACTTCGACGCAGTAAGAGTGAGTATTATGATGCAGTATAAGTGAGTATTTTGATTCAGTACAGGTGAGTATTTTGATGCAGTGTGAGTGAGTATTTTGATGCAGTATAAGTGAGTATTTTGATTCAGTGCAGGTGAGTATTTTGATGCAGTATAAGTGAGTATTTCGATGCAGTGCAAGTGAGTATTTTGATGCAGAAACAGTGAGTATTATGATGCAGTATAAGTGTGTATTTTGATTCAGTGCGGGTGAGTACTGTGACGCAGTATTACTGACTTCTGATGCCGTCCAGATCCACAGACGTCAGCGTTTCGGCCTCGTCAGCGTTGACGTCCGCGTCGATGCAGTCAGATGAGAAGCCATTTTGACTGGTCCGCTGGGGCTCCTCCCTGTGAAGGGGGGAGGAGTTAAAGCCGTGACTGCATGATCAGACAAACCACCTGTGTGATCGCCAGTGTTCCTCACCCGAAAGCATCCTCATCACCATGAGTGTGCCACTCTTCCTCACGCTCTTCCTGGTCTTCCTTCATGCCGGTGGCGGTCCAGAGGGCGGAGTCTCGCCTCTCTTCATTTCCCTTCTTCCTCCGGACATCGGCCGGCGGTTTGGACAGAGGATGATGGATGTAAAGAGAAGCGTGACGATGTTCTGCAGTAAAGAACAAATATTAGTGACAATGAGAACCAAAGCAGGAATTCCACTTTCAGCATGTGATGCCATAAACTCCTTCAGCCAGAACCTTGCAAAGACATCAGAACCTCTTCATTGAACGCAGAACCCCGTCCTGGTGTTCAAAACCTCCTTGTGGAACTGAGGACCTTCTCACAGTGGTCAGAATCTCCTCTTATAACCCAGCACTTTGTAATACTGCTCAGAACCTCCTCGGGTAACCTAAACCCTTATAGTCACCAGACCCTCTGCACTGAACCTGGAACCACCCTGGAGATCCCACTCAGAGTATCCGGAATCTAATCATGGATATCAGAAAGTTGTCATAGCCCCCAGAAGGTCCTCAAAGAGTCCAGAAGTGTAAAGTAGCACACAGTCGATCCTCCTCTGGACGGTCGGCTTTCTCCATTCAGGGCCGTCACCTCTGGAACACGTCGTCACCTGAAGTTAAATTAATGCCGGATATGAAACTGTTTACAATCAAGGTGAAGTGCTGAGAGAGAAGCAGAGCTGCACCTGAACTCCTCACCATGCCATGGAGGTCTTGTTGGACTGG
>CAAKHG010041649.1:18539-28816 GCA_901007715.1 Dactylopterus volitans | reverse complement strand
TGTGTGTGTGTATGTATGTGTGTGTGTATGTGTGTGTGTGTGTGTGTGTGTGTGTGTGTGTGTGTGTGTGTGTGTGTGTGTGTGTGTGTGTGTGTGTGTGTGTATATGTGTATATGTGTGTGTGTGTGTGTGTGTGTGTGTGTGTGTGTGTGTGTGTTTTTATGCTATAAACAGTGAGATAATGTTGCCATGTTACAGAGTGAATAGTTGTTTTTGCATCATCTGTGTCTGCTGATAACACGGATTTGATGTTAAGAGCTTCGTACTGACACAGGAGCACATTCATTTCAAAGAAGCAATACAATATGGACATTTTCCATTGTCAATAAAATCACCAGAAAAATCAAAGAATGGCAAGGATTTTTAATTTTTTTTTATTTTTATGGGTGTGCATGTGTTTTCAACAGTGATCTTATACTTTATGACAATTCAACCTCTTGAAATACCATGTTATATCAAAATTAATTTTCACACGACCATTTTGTATTGTAAAACTCATTGTTGAGATGAATTTCGCCATCACGATGACATTGACAGTCTTCCCCTACATGAGTTTTGATCAGCAGGTCAGGGCGGGTGACAGCTAGTTGATGAACACACAGAAGCCAAAGTGTCAGATATTCAGTATTTCCCTTAGACGTTGGTGGAGGCCAAAACAGAGCCAAAAGCAGACTAAATAATAAAGACACCTCCAGATGAAGGCTAACGTTGCTCCCTACGAGCTGGATGCGTAAAAAGATTTTATTTTCCATCACAACATTTGTAATGTGTTAATCTATCAATGTCATGTTTGTAGTTCCGTGGCTCCGATGTTAATACTGCTTGATTGCATTGTTTCGATCTGTCCAAACAAAACCATTATAATGTAGCCGGGAGCGGTTGCTGTAGAAAGAACGAATGAAATGCATGATAATCTGCACATACCTTTCTGGGTGGCATTACATCCCCTCAAAGAATTACTGACTCATGAAAAATCTCTGACATGCGAGTTACAAGCTTTGGGAGACAAATCCATGCTATTGTCAACATTAAAACTTTCATGTAAGAAAAAGAAAAAGAGCAGCCATTATTATTCTCCAAGAGGAGTAGAGAAGGAAGCAGGAAAGAAAAAGAAAAAAAAGACGGGGCGGGAATAGAAAATGCAGAGTCATAATTGGGCTATAAAGAATATCATTAACGGTAAATGATCCATACCGTGTGATGACTCAGCAGTTCCTATCAACAGCCAGCAGTTGTGTGATTTCTGGTGTCACTCATGGATAGACACCGGACTAAAGGTCGGAGCAGCACCAACTCGGAGGATTCTGGGGGGGGATTCTGGCTGAGCTGCTTCAAAATGCAAAGTTTGGATTTAATCCCACAGCTGAATCTTTATGGAGGACAATCTGCGGCGTCCTGCATCGCACAGCTTCAGCACACCAGGCAGCCATCATGTGCCTTAATGATGGGGGGGGGTGAGGTCCCAGATATGCCGTATAAACTCATGACTAATTATGCATGGGTTACCAAACGATACCCACATTGACTCACAGTGATGGACAAACATGATATACTGTATGTTGGCATGGAAAAGAGGAGACTTTTTTTTTTTTTTCTGGCGGCGGCGCCACCACTTTTGCACAAGGCCACTCCAATTCATGACATCACTTGGTTGGTTGCTTGGTGACTTCCACAAATACAATGAGGGAGGCTGCGGGCGAGAGAGAAGAAAAGAATAGAGGAAAGGGACCGTTTTTCCTGAAGCAAGGATCACCGGCAGCGAGAAATGCAAGCGGCGGCCGCTCTCCGGCGTGTCCGCGCGTTGTTATTCTCACTCGGAATTGCTTGAAAACCTCGCATCAAACGACCCGCCGCTCGGTGTTGTTGACTGCATCCTTCCAAACGCTAGCTTCACGCCGCACGATGCAGCGTGACGCAAACAAACCGCAAATCGAGGGAACTCGTGCATAACCTCGAGCGTGACACGAACCACTGAACAAATAAGGCCAGATATCATCATATATGGTGTAAAAGAATTCTGGAACCATCACTGTCAGCTAACGGTTGTTAGCTTCAGGGCAAATTTGTGGAAAACGAAAGCAAAAAAAAAACACGTTTGTTAGACAAAGTTCGCAAACTGCACACTGAAACAGTGTTTAGTTAAGCAGTTGATCAGCCGTAACATTGTGACCAACCGCCTAATATTGTGTAGGTCCCCCTTTTGACCCCCGAGGCTGGACTACACTCGGCCTTTGAATATGTGCTGTGGTATCTGGCACCGAGAAGTTAGCAGCAGATCCTTTGGGTCCTGCAAGTTGCAAGATGGGGCCCCCGGAGATCGCACTCGTTTGTCCACCGCATCCCTCAGCTGCCAGGCTGGATTGATATCTGGGGACTTCGGAGGCCGAGTCAACATCCTGAACTGGTTGTCGTGCTCCTCAAATCATTCCTGATCCACTTCTGCTTTGTGGCAGGCAGCCTCATCCCGCTGAAAGAGGCCGCTGCCATCAGGGAATACCGTTACCATGAAAGGGCGGACATGGCCTGCAACAAGGTTCCCCATGGGAACGTTGGCCAAAGCATCACACTGCCTCCACTGTGATGCAAGAGAAAATATGATTCATCAGAGCGGGCCACCATCCCTCCGTTGCTCCAGTTGCTCCAGTTGCTCCAGTTCTGATGCTCATGTGTCCACTGTTGGTTTGGGTTAGGGTTAGGGTTAGGGTTTGGGTTAGGGTTAGGCATGCATGGGCACCCGCGCTGGTCTGCATCCGCGCAGCCTCATGCGCAACAAACTGTGATGCTCTGCTTGTCTGTTGGATAGGACACCATGTGCTTCAATGACCTTTGACTCCTGCGATGGCCATGTCGCCGGCTCACCACTTCCCCGTTCCGCGTGCCACTCTTGATAGGTACTGACCCAGTCGTCTAGCCGTCAGAATCAGAAATACTTCATTAATCCCGGAGGAAACTGTGTGGTCACAGTTGCTCCATGCCAGTGTAGATATAAAGTTGCCAGGGAGAAAGTACCAAAATATAACAAAGAATGTTACAAAATTTACCAAAATTTTTTTGGTCTTTGTCAAATGGAAAAATGGTAACCAGATAATCAGTGCTATTCACTTCACCATTATTCACTGCTGTATATAAAGACAAAAAAACTGATGATTCAGCGCATCTCTCCAGCTTTCACCCTCTCCAGCTCAGTCTGTCAGTCTGCCACCAATAATGTTCAATTTATTCTTTTATGCGCTTCATCTTTGTCAAACAACTGTTGATTATAGAGGATGTCCCCATAGTTGTCCACTTTGAGGTTTAATCTTCACACATTAACCCAAGTTGACCTAAGCTCATCGAAGTTGAGCTTAGTGAGTTATTGTGTTCTGATTTTTTTAGCTAGCTAGCTAAGTGAGACAAAATTGGCGAGAAAATACAAGGCTGCGAGAATGGTTTCGTTAGAATATTGAACACTTATAACACACGTGAAAGACTTATTTTCGAATCTTTTAGATTAGAAAATGCCGTCTTTTTTTCAAATTAAACCGTTCTATGTATTTATGCGGCTTCTTTTACGCTGCAAGCCTCGACCCAGGTAAACAAACAAACGCAACCTCTCAGACAAGAATGGGCTTCTTCGTCAACCGCGCTGCGTTTCTGCCACTCTTGTTCCCATTCCAGCTTTTCTAGCTTATCAGCACAGGAATAATGAAAACCCGGATGAAATTTGACGAAGGAGGCTGGCTTTGTGTTTGTAACAAGGTCGCTGCGCCCACGCGCGTGAGCGTGCTGCCACGTCGGCTAACGGAGGCGGAAAAAAAAAAAAAAAGTTCCGGTCTTGACATTAGAACAAAGTACAGCTCAAGCTGACTACCTGACCTGCCTCCCTAATTAATTCACGGGCGGAGGAGAGACGGTGGGGACTCATTACGGTCAAACGCAGACCTGGCCAGGGTCCCCGTGTTCCCCTCAAGTTGGTAAATCCCGTCCCTCGCCATATTGGGTTTGATGTCACAACTCCATCTGGAGCCCTTTTTTTTTTTTTTTTTTTTTTTCCGGAGGCAGCCATTTTGCATCCTTCCTGGCAAACGTCTCACCCATCCTCTCCGGACACGGAGGTGGTGTCAGACTTTGAGGGGGTTACAAGTGGGACGCCAAGCAAGCATGCGCCGGCTGTTTACAGCGTGAAAAGGTGTCCCCGCTCCCGGGGGACTCAACAGGTGATGTTCACCAAACGCGTTTGTAATGAGTATTAAGAAATCATAGCAACTTCACTGGTTGTCACTTCCATCTTTTATTTCTCTTCCTTTCCCTTCCAGTGGACGTTGATGGACAGAATGGGACTATCCGCCCAATTTCCCCCTCTTCTCCTCATTTCTTTTCTCCCGCTGTGAGCGCCATCTCATCCATGGCTCGCTCCTCTCTAGTGTTTCACTCACCCTGCTTTTTCTTCTCCCCCCCCCCCTTCTTTCTCTCCGCTCGCATATGCTGTGAATAAGAATGGGTTTCCACAGGGAACGGCTCTGAATATTATCTTAAAAATTTCATTCCTCATCTCTGCTGCGAGTTTTACCCTCAATTTGTTGCCCAGAGCCAAAAAGCAACATGGGATTCATGAAACGTGCGCACGCCACAGAAAATGCGATTATAGCCTATCCATCTCTCTTTCCATCCTTCTATCCAAAACAACATGGGAATTGTGAAACGAGCTCACACCTCAGACTGGACTACTTCTCTTTTTTTCTCCCCCTCCCCTCTTCTCTCTCTCTCTCTCTCTCTCTCTCTTTGCGTCTTGCTCTCCCCTCTCGCTGCGTCCTTTCTTTCTTTCCGTCTCTCTTTCTCCCGCTCACGTTATCGCTCCTCTCCTCACTTCAATGTCACTTTTTCCCCCCCTCCGCCTTTCCCTCCATCTATATTTCACTCCCTCGTGCTCGAAGGTACTTCTCTCCCACCCCTCCCGAGTCTTATTCATCCTCATCATCATCATCATCCTTTTTTTTTTTTCTCTCTCCGACTCACACACACATATACACACACACACACACACACACTCACGCTGACATGCACAGATCCAGTCTGCGCATCAGCTGTCAGCGCCTCTAAGCAATACAGAGGATGAGAGGCTGAGGGAGGGTTGGAAAAGAGGGGAGGGAGGAGGGGGACGAAAACTTACACAACTTTATCCAATCTGCACTTCATGTAAAACACAACACCATTTGTTTGCGCTTACTCTGAAATGCAATTTTTTTTTCCTGTCCAATTTTTTATGCATTTTCTCTGACCACTTAAAAGCAAATTTGGGGGGGGCGGGGTTAAGCTGTAATTATAGTTAATAAATCAGGGGTGAGACATAATAACGGGGATGAAAAGAGTCAGAAAACTGAGTGCTTATGATGGAATAGCGGGCGCCGGTTTAGCAGGGACCTGAAAACCGAAAACAACTGATGCGCAGCGCAGCGCAGGGAAAGATGGCAGAAAAAGCAGGCTTTTTTTTTGTTCACATCAAAGGCTGTAATTTGCTCAGCCTCCGTTGGGAGCAAATTTGTACAATTAATGCGTTTATGAAGTGTCAAAATGTAGTCAGCTAAGGTCTTAATTGTTTTGTAACAACAGAGGGCATTTAAAAAGATACAGGCCATTAAAGACGCATATTCGCAGGTAATATTCAGCATGTCTAAACATTTCTTAATCAAAGCGAAATCTGTGTACGGCAATGTGATATTCTTTGTTTATGACTTGTTCTGTGTCAAGTGGTAAAAGGCAATTTTTCAAAAAACAAAACAAAAAAAAACAATGGAAAGGCACTTAAAGGCACATAAACAGGAACAGTGCGACTCCTTGAGAAACAGCAGATCTATTTCACTGTATTTTTCTTGTAAATTTCATCAAGATAAACCATTTATAAATCATTGCTTTTGGCCCGGAGTGTGGAAAAGCAAACGAAAATATGATAGAATGACATGCATATGTTTCTCTTCAAACACTGCTGTTTACTTGGTTTGCATAGATTTTCTTTTTTGTCTTCTTTCTTCTCGACTGAGCTTGAACACAATCCAGCTGCTACCATGCAGCCCCTTTTTTTTCTGGCTTTTAAAATGGTGTTGACCGTTTTGGTGGTTCTTTAAAAAAAAAACAAAAAAAAAAAAAAACAACTCTTTAAAATAACCCACCTTGTTGCGTGTGCACTGTTCATTCATGCACATGTTAAGTAAAACACATGTCAGTGAATGCACCCCAACATGCACTCACACACAAGACGCAATCAAGTGCAAGCAAACATACACACACACACCGACCAGCCAAGCTTTCTTCAGCCCGCGCGCACACGCACACGCACACGCACACATGCACACACACGGACAGCAACAGTGTCATAGAAATGGAAAAACAGTGGGTGGCGGGGAGATGAGAAGAGAACAGAGTACACTACACACACACGGAGGGCTGATAAATTAATATCATGTGTCGTCATAGACAGTTTGCCCATGTGACATTAGCTAAGATGATGGATGGCCGTGGTTTGCAGACAAAAATATGTTTTCGAGTGTGTGAAACTGACATACTGGACAGCTTTGTGCGCCTCTGGCTTGTGCAAACGTGCAAATATGTATGATTTTTTTTTTTTCTTTGGATTTGCGCAAATCTGTTTTCAAACGCTAGCGCACATGTCACAGGGGCCATACCCGCTTGTTGCTCTATCTGCGTTTGCATGAATACGTCTCCTCCTTCTCATGACCGCGTCCCTCTGTATACTTTTATCTGTCTTCACGTTGCCACGTCAACATTGTGTTTCAAAATAAAAGAATGATCGTAAATTTGTCGTTGAAATCAATGGAAAAAAAAAAAATTAAAGTGTGAGCATGCAGCGCTTCACAGCGATGATACTGTGTGTTTTTGTGAAAGCGGACGAAAACCAGATCAGCAGTGAAATAGAAATTGCATATGATGGGGGCGGTGGGGGGGGGGGGGGTTAATGTGAATCACAGATGCACTAAATTGAACAACTGCATATTCAATGTGATCTAATTCTCATTAGTGACTCCGGATGATAACAGGGGAAATGGTGGAATAGGAGTCAGGGGCCGCTCTGGTCTCCCGGGATGCAGGTCTCAACCCGCCGACTGCTCAGCGCAGCTTATTGTTTATAATGTGATTTATCTGGAAACGTCCTGTCTGTCTTGTCTGGGTCTGCAAACACTGGTTGATTTACAGCACAGTCGAGGACGCTGCGCGAGACATGCGCGCGCGCGCGCGCGCGCACACACACCGACGCACACGCGCGCGCATGTCTCAGCTCTGATGTGGGAATTGGACACCTTGTGTTTTAATGTGTTCAAGTGAACTGCAATTGAATCTGTTGTGCGTGAACGTGTCTCGTGTTTATGAGCATGATGGGGCTGTTGTTCCTGAGGCTGAAGTGACTTTTCATTCGGACTTGCATTTATTTACAGTACATGACGATGTTTGCGCTTGGCGGTGTCACTCGTGCCCCATTTTTAAAGACATTATGCAGAGTTCTTGGCTTTAAAAAAAGGGGCATTCCAGCCTCACATTGTGTCGCTTAGTTAGGATGTTTACGAAATTACACGGAGTTTATGAAAAAAGATTGGTGCGGGTCATTTGTGCAAAATGTGTGCAGCAAACACGCAGACCACCTTATTACGGGTCAAGATCCATGAATACAGGCTCCTGCATTTGCCCCAAAATGCACCCAGCCGCATGTTTGTGTTAGACCGGGTGACTTCACCTAAAACCACAGAAGACATCTTTGTTTTTACAGCTTCAGCAGTACAACAACCTAAGTGCAGTCGGCGGGATTTTCCTCTAATTTCAAATTATAACAATTATAACCATTATTTTTGTTTTAGTCTACGGACACACTATCCTATTTTTTTTTTCCTTCGACATATCACATTACACTTTTGAAAACTTACTTCAAAGATTCAAAGTGTTTATTTTCATATGCACAGTAGGAAACGTTTCCTTGTACAATGAATAGGATTCATAAATAACAATACAAAATGAAAAGGAATTTTGGAAAATGCTGCTGAATGTGAAAAACAGAAACAATAAAAATAGTAAATCAGCTGTGCAGGAACATAACTACACAGATAAAAACAGAGCTGCCGATAAACTATCTACATATCTGCCCAAGTGGCGTGCAACAACGGCTGCATTCACAAAAATCAGCAAAAAGTCCAATCACGCGTGTGAAAACTAAAGCGGGGCACACGTTTTTAAATCTTAGCTGATTTTCTAAATGTGAGAAACCACACACACGCGCGCACACACACACAGAGTGGCGCTTTTCCGACACCTTTTTATGGAAAATTCACGTAGAAAAGAGAACAAAACGTTGGAAAACAAAGTCGCGGGGACGGCCTGAACACGGGCTGTGCATGTCACAGCCCGACCGCTCTCCTTACCCCCTATTGTGGCAAGTTTTACATGACACGTCGTTAAAAACGCTCGCGCTGTCGCCACAAATCAACGAATCGGTCGTCCATTCTCGCGGTATGACTGACTTTGCCGCTTCGCCGTGTCTGTTTTTTTTGTTTTTTTTTGTTGTTGTTTTTTTGCTTCCGCCTTCAGCTTTTATTGGTTCCACGTGAGGAGCCACTCAGGACGCACGCGGGTTCCCGAGCATGTTTAATTCTCGCAATTTCAGATCGGGGCAGCCGCGATCGTCTTCAGCGATGATCGCGCGGGGCAAAATCACCTTTAACAAACCTCACACCTCAGGAGAACCCGCTAAGATAATCTAAGGGTCTTCAGATAATCGAGTCTTTGCTGACTTTGATCAGGAGGCGGGGGGTTTATTTAGATTATCCTGCATGTGTGTACCCCGATGAGGAGTATAAACAGTGAAGTTGCATGAGGTCGTCACTGATTATAAATTCGTGTCAGCCGTTTAAGTCTCAGGGCAGTGTGAATTAGAGTTCTTTAGTCTAAAAAGAGTTCTTCCGTCTTGACTGTGAAAGTAGGAGTGAGTATTCATGTTAAGCGCTTTCCACCCTGAGGAACCCTTCATGGTTCCAAGAACTAGTGGAAGAACCTCTACCTTTTTGTGTGTGTCCATCCTGTGTGGAACAAGGAACAATCGTAGTTCTCACAATTCCTTGAATATTTTTAGTCCCTACGCAAGGGCAGATAATTTATGCGCAGACGTGGAACCATGAGTAACGTAAGTGGAGGGTAAGATTTCTATATATGTCTTTAAAATCAGTAATGAAACCCACAACAACCAACAATCACTGTTTTGCTAAAAACTTGAAAAAAAACCCAACACAAAAATAGTCGTTACACAACCGCTGTTAGCATTAGCATAAGAACACGGAAAGTCTAAATTTGCACCCCTCCTTTATGTCGCCGGTATTATCTCAACCCCCCGCGGCGACACACAAGGAAAACAGTTTGAAACAATAGCCGAGTACGCAACGGCTGTTTGTGTTTTTTTTTTGTTTTTGTTTTTTTTTTGGCCTCTGAGAATGGAACGAGTCACTGGCGATCAAAATACACGTGACTCATTCCCAGCGCGCCGCGAAATCCCACGAAAACACGGCGGACGGCGGCGTCCTCCGCCCTCGTCGCCGTTGTTGCCGCCGCTGCCGCCTCGCTTGCAGAAATGAAACCGCCGCCGCACGTCATCGGAGCATCGCCCGGAGGCGCGAACGCAAACAGAAGAAAGCCCTTGAGGGTTTCGTCGTTCTAGTCGTTCCTCGCTAAAAGTTTCCCAAGTTTCTTGAAGTTTCTTGAGAAAAAAAACCAAAAAAAAAACACGGATTGTCACCGGATGAGGGCCGCTTCTCCTTCCAGTGAATTTTTATGAAAGAATTTCCGCTTTGCAAATATTAAACCGGTAGTCCCTGCACTAGCCCTTTAAGCGAAAGAGCTGGTGTTGATGTGTCGCATTCTTTTGACGGCACACCCCTCGCGACACTGACGGAACATCAGACGTTCCCTCGCCAAACTTCGAGATCCCCCCTGAGATATGACATGGAGGGCTGCGCCGCTGGAAACGCACGCAAGAGACGATCAAGCTTGTGGACGCGACACAAAAGCAATTTGATCTTTTCCATGAAACCGGATTATAATTCCTGTTTGTGCCAGCGGTTGTAATGAGGAAAATGTGTCCTTATCCCCCAAATGCCCCCCTCCCTAAACCCCCCCCCCCGAAAAAAAAAAAAAAAAAAAAAAACCAAAAAAAAAAAAAAAAAAAAAAAAAAAAAAACAAACAAAAGAGGCACGAGGAGCACGTTTAAAAAGGGGGATAAATGGGCTTGTTGTACTGCTGCCAAATG
>CAAKHG010041649.1:0-15967 GCA_901007715.1 Dactylopterus volitans | reverse complement strand
GGTGTGGGGGGGGGGGGGGGGGTTTTTTTTTTTTTTTTTTTTTTTTTTTTTTTTTTGAGTGGGTTACATGAGCAGCAAAGCGCATTTTCGACCACATCCGCCGAGGCTGTGGGGGGTCCGAGGTGAAGCCGGCCTGGAACTTCATCCCGAGCAGGCAGGCGGCCGCAATGGGCTCATGCCAGTAATCCAACAATGCAATTGTTTTTCCATTTTTTTTTTCGACGGCAAGCGAGTTTAAACTCAAATTAAGGTTGTGTGCGTGTGGCTAAAGGGCTTGTTTGATGTTTATAGTGTGAGAAATGTTCACTATATCTCATGTAACATCGCTCAGTGTGCCAGCAAATGCATCCCTCCCTCAAAAGGGTCGCTGAGTCTTGGAGCGTTGGGTGTATTTATATGCATCAATAAAGCATCGACAGCAGTGCAGTCCAGCAGGGGTCCTTGAGTGACGTCCAAGGGCTCCTTAACAAAGTGGGGAACATCGTAACTTGACTTTTATTTGGCAAAGTTCCAGCATGGGAAAAATTGAATGTACTGTAAAAAATTATATTTTTAAAAATTTCCAATTTTTTTCATGCGTAATTGTTAATTTTCAAGAAAATTCTTGCTAATTTACATGTAGCCTTTTCCCCCGTGTTTGTGAAAGCAATCTAGTCTTTTTTTTTTTTCTTTCGATGGGGAAAGGAAATTGCGGAAAAAGTTTACTCAACTGACAACGGGCAAAAGAAACTTGGAAATTTGCACAAAAATCCTCAGATATTCACAAATATTTATACTAATTAATTCAATTATGTTTTCAAGGGACATATCAGTGATGTTGGCTCAGATGTCCCGTGTTTAAAAGTGAAAGACATCTGAATTCAACCAAAACATCTCCAGATGTGGGTTTATCCATATAGATAAACTTGTGTTGTCAGCATCATCATCATCATCGTCATTCCTAATCAGGAAATTAAGTGAAAATGAGCGTCTGCAGTTTATTGAGACCCAGCATGACAGTCCAGAACATGAGAAAAAGGCTGAAAGTGTCTGGTGGAAGTAACACAAACTTATATTTACTACAACAACGACAAAAGAGTCCTCAAGATGAAAACAAAAAAAAAATGTGATCGCACAATCAATGAACGATGGGATTATAATCCGCTGACGTGGGGGCGAGGCGCGGCTGAGTCCTGCTGCACCTGAGCGTCTCCTCGGCCTCCCTCCGCCGCTCCGTGTTTGACGCTCCGTCGCTCGCGGCCGCTGCGGTGGGCCGGAGCGCAAAAGGATCCCTTTCATCTCGCCTGAAGAGACAAACTCGGAACGCTCTGCCGAAGAGTCACAAGAGTCACACTGGCGTCGTCTCCAACTCCGCGACAGTGCAGCCGGGGGGAAGTTCCATGCCGCGCCCTCGACTGCGCTGTTTTGCCGTCGGGGGATGATTCACCCCACGCGCCCCGGTGAGGCCGAGAGGAGCCGGGGAGCCCTCCGACCTGCCGAGAATTCCGCCGTCTGCGTCCCACCCGCCCCAGGAGCAGCGTTGGCGGCCCAGCGTGGGGACGTCTGCCGGGGTGGGCTCGGGCCACGCCGCCACGCGGACGGCGCCGGTTTGCAGTGAGGCGCGGCGAGGGCTAACAAGGGGGTTCCAGTCGGCATCTGTCTTCCACAGGAAGGCGGCAGGTGTCAGACGCAAAAATAAAAATGATTTTAAACGTTGCCGGAGCACAAATACACGCCGCTCAGATTTAGCGCGACGAGCACCGGACGACAAAATTAACCATAGAACTATCTTTTGTGTGTGTGTGTGTGTGTGTGTGTGTGTGTGTGTGCATTAAACTTTCTGCATCTCTTTAAGGCCAGGTAGGACGCAGTGAGAATGTACTAGAGATCAGTTGAAGCCCTTTTCTCGATGCTAATAGCGCCCCCCGGAACAGACAATCCAACTCATCCCCTCAAAATGAAGAATTGACGGTGGATGCTCATGCTCGACTGCAGCACAGCCAGGCGTGCGGCAGTGAGGAGCCACATGTGAGGGGAGGGTTTGATTTATTTTATTTTTTTTTTTTTTAACCGACATCTCCAGAAGCAACCAGGATCACATGTGAGTTGCAAAAAAAAGTATAAAGGCTTTTAATCGTTCACCAAAATGCCAGCGGTTTTATTGTTTGCAGTAACAATTTAACGTCGTGAGCTATCGAGCGTGGATCATCAGCGAGTCCGGAAAAGTGAATCCAACTTTAAAAAAAAGTCATCATCATCATCATCATCATCATCATCATCGTCACCATCTGCTCTTGGCAGCATATTTCCGCCGCTGGATTCAGATTTGGATCTTCCCAGATCTCTCAGTTTATCATGATCGTCACAGCCCTTATCTTTTTTTTTTTTTTGTGCAATGAGTTAACAATATTCACCTTTTTTATTTCGCCCCAATAGTTGTTTTTGTCAAGAGTTCTTTCGCGGGGAACGCGATTATGACGCAGCCAGCAAGCATTTGCCGCGGCAGCTCAACCGATCGGCCAATCGCGGTTCGCCGAGCAGGCGCCGCGCGGCAGCTCCTGGTGACCACGCAGGAGCGGGTTTTCAGAACCTTTTTCGAACCGCTGACCTCAGGCAGGGTCTCCGGGTCAGTGTGGCCCTGCTCGTTGCCTCCCCAGATGTGGCGCTGGTATTCCCAGGGGAGCCTCAAACTGTCCCGCCGACATCCCGAAATACACGTGCCTGTAACCGGCGAGCACAGCGGGATTCTGGGACGCACACCAAAAAAAAAAAAAAAAAAATTCTCCCTTTTCAGATGCGGAGATCATCCTCGCCGGATGATGCTGAATCCACATGTTCATCTCAAATGTGAGTTGATGAGAACTAACTATCGCAGATTCGCTCCGGTGCGAAATGTTGGAAGAATAAATTGCGCCGTTCCCTCATCTATTTGTCGCGACCCCTCATCTGTCAGGGCCTTTCACGTCGACATGAAAATTTGCCTAAAAAAAACCAGATGATTTAATAGATGGTTGGCCCCTTTTTTTTCTGTCTTTTTTTACGACTCGGATCTGTCTTTGTTTTAACTTTGAAACAAATTAAAGGCGCGCGCGGCGCCTTCCCCTCGACGCCGCGCTCGGCGAAGGCGGTGGCAAAGGTGGAAAGCGTCACCTGTGGCCGTCGGGTGTAACCGTGTGTGAAATTCAGAGGCAGATTCGAGAGAGGGAAATATGGCGCGTGCGGGAGAGACAAAGGGTGATGATGAGACCCTGAAAGAGAAGCCGACGAACGAAAAGAAAGACGGAGATTCAAAGAGCATAAATGAACCAGAGGGAGGTAAGAGAGAGGGGGGGGGAGATGATTGATGGAGCCAAAAAGCCGATTTCTTGCTTCATCTGATCTGCATTACTCTGCAATCAGCAGACACACACACACACACACACACACAGGCACACACACACACACCTTGCAATCAACACATGCGCGCACACTCTTCAAACCTCTCTCGTGCACTATTAGTCCGCAATCAACAGATAGGTTACTGATCAGCAACTGTCATCAGCAACGCGCACTGCATGCTTATAGAGCGCGCGCGCACACACACACACACACACACACACACACACGGCCAGGTAAAGCTGGTGATGAAGTCAGTACTCATCTCCTTTGGTGCAGGCGGCTTTGGTCAGCACGCATCCGGATGCGCACACACACACACACACGCACACACACTAATCTGAGATCTCTCTCTCTCACGCACTATTAGTCTGCAATCAACAGATAGGTTACTGATCAGCAACTGTCATCAACACCACGCACACACACACACGCACACACACGCACACACACGTGGTCAGGTAGAGCTGGTGATGAAGTCAGTACTCGTTTCCTTTGTTGCAGGTGGCTTTGGTCAGCGCGCGTGTGCACACACACACACACACACACACACACACATTCACACAGGTTTTGCTAAGAGAAAATGACCCGATGAAGGAAAACGCCGCGAGTAACGTTTCAACACGTGTTAATCAAAAGACCCTTCCATTTGTGTTGCGGCGCGCAGTGCTTTGGACCCGCGCTTCGCTCGGCTCCCCCCTTTTTGTTTTTCATTTTCTGTATTGATCCCCGGAGGACAATTCGTATTTATGTTTGCCTCCTCCACAGGAAGGTCAACCGGCAGGGAGGGCCCGCACAACTGCTCCTCTGTCAGCCCGCGCCGGCTCGCTCAAAGACGTCACTTTCTGGACTGGAAATAAAGAAAAGACAAAAAAAAAGAGAGAGAGAGAGAGAGAGGGGAAAAAAACCTGAAATAAAATACAGACTTTGTTCAGACCGAGGTCAAGTTCTATTTTTATTTTTTCTCAACTCTTCAAACGACGGTCGGTCTTTGCTGGAGCTGTAAGTCATCCGGCGCATTTAGACATCGGCGAGCTCTCTGCCGGGGTCACTGTGGTGAGCGAGCGAGCATCTGTCCGTCGGTGTTGGGCACGTTACTTTTAGTGTAATTAGTTACAGTTGCTTGTTACTTCCCCCAAAAAGACACTGTGTTAGTTACCAGGGAGGGTAACTATTACGCTACATTTTTACTGGTGTGTTCAGTTATTTATAATAAAACGGAATATTCAATGTTTGACAATGAGACCGACACTGAATGGAACAGATTATTGACAGAAACCATTGCGTGATCAAATTTAATGTTTGCATTCTTGCCTTTTTTTTCTCAATGAGTGTCTGCATTTCCAGTGTAAAAATGTTGCATTTGAATTATCACCGCTTGCCATCGTGTCTGTGTGTGTGCGAACAAAAAACCCGCCCAACTCTGCCTTTGGTTGGCTTAACATGAAATTTTACTCCACCTTAGCCAATTTTTGTTGCTATTCTTAGCATGTACAGTTTGTTCTTTTTTATTCTTGAAAATTGTGTAATGCTGCTGCTGCACTGTAATTTCCCAGTTTGGGATCAATAAAGTACATCTATCTATCTATCTATCTATCTATCTATCTATCTATCTATCTATCTAGCTAGCTAGCTAGCTAGCTAGCTAGCTAGCTAGCTAGCTAGCTAGCTATCTCCGTCACTTATGCAGTTGCCCCGCCCCCTTCCCTGCTCCACGGCAGAGGGAGCCTGTTCGGATCGCTTGGCGAAAGCAGCCTCGGTGAGTTCACTTATAGTGGCGCGTCCCTTTTTCCTGTCAGTAACGGTAACTCCTTTGATAACTGGTTACTGAGAAAAGTAACGCCGTTTATCCGTCACGCGGTTATTCCCGTCGCCGCCGTCCACACACCGGCACGTCCATCCAACCTCAGCGTCTGGAAAACCGACGCCCCCTCGCGTCTCACACCAGACGCATAAAGAACCCTTTGCTATCTGTATAATATTTCTATTCACTCCAACAGGAAACCATCCTCATATTAGATAAACTGATGACATGTATATTACCATGAAAATACATTTTCAGAAGGGGGGGGGGGTACGATGATTAACCCTGGATAAACACAGCAACTGAAAGCTTTGGCATGACGGCCTCAATTGTGTAAAAACATAAAGAAAGCCAGTCAGTGTGAACCACGCAGATATTAATTCAAACATGTCAAACGCTGGTTACATTGGGAGTTTAGAAATCACGTTACGCTGCAAAGACGCTGGCAGCCCGCAGGTTTGAGGGACAGCTGCAGGGGAGAACCAGCTGAGAGAGGGCGCTTGTTTGCCTCGGTAGTCATTTATTATAATTATGGAACATAAAAGTTGGAAGGTATTATCCCTTACACATGATGACGCACGCTGGTTGGTCTTTGGAATAAACACAACCTTGTCAACACTGGATAATGACATTTTCCAATAAACATTGAAAGTTTTGGCGCGCGGCGGCTCAGTGTCACTTCACTGTTAGTCGAAGGAGAAAAAAAATATATATAACGAGGATGAAGAGGAGGCGATGGAAGGAAAATCCACAAAACTAAATTTATCGCAGACTTTTCCATGCAAACACATTTTCTTTGCAAAGTTTATCAAGGACTCACAGTAATGGAGACGAGTACCAGACAGGGATGAGCCATAACATTATGACCACTGCATGTTTATTGTAGGATGCAATGAAGTTTTATGTTGATTTTTTTAATCCGTTTAAAAAGAGGTCTTAACATATTTGAATGTTCGGAATTGGTGTTGTGATGCTGTTGAATTCGGAGAGGCGCCCCTAATATTTTGTCACCCTAATGTATATGATGATAATAAATATGAGGGTCTTTTGCATTACATTCTCGATAAACATGCAGTGGTTACTCCGTGATGGCTGATTGGTGTCTAAGCTGTGTGTTGCGTCGCAGATGCAGCTATATTATAACGCATCTCCCACTCAAGAGCAGGAAAATAAAAACACCTGCATATGCACAAATACACACACACACACACACACACACACTCACAGATATACAAAACAGCTCGTTTAACGTAGCTGATGAATAAGTTTTGACAGTTGAAAACATTCTGAAGGAATTGAAACAAATGTGTCTTTCTGTCTCTCCTCTGGTGAGCTCACAGTTTGGCCGGGATTGCACACACACACACACACACACGCATGAACACACACACACACCGAGTGACTTATTAGTAATCTAATGAACGTGAAGTCTTTGAAAGCAATGGCGTACAAACACACATACACACACACACACACACACACACACACACGTGGATGAATGATTAGTAACTTAATGTTAGTGAAGCGTCATCATTTTTCAGTTGAGTGCTGGAGGTTTGTTGGTATGAATTAGGACCTATGTGTTGCCATCCATCTAACACACTGCTCCCACCATCCATCTGTCTATCTTGTGTGTGTGTGTGTGTGTGTGTGTGTGTGTGTGTGTGTGTGTGTGTGTGTGTGTGTGTGTGTGTGCATGTGTGCGTGTCTCCTCCTCCGTTTCTGTCTTCCTCCCTCGCCCCCTCTCATCGCTCATCTCTGTGCCTGCCTGATAATCATAAGCTGATATGATTTATAGTGACACACACATGCAAACACACACGCACACACACACACAAACACTGGTACACACAACTCGTTAATCAGATATTTGTCCTGCGATGGGCAATCATAATTCCAGCGATAACAGAATCTCTGCAAGATTAAAAAGAAAAAAGAAAACACTGCAACAGGATGCTGCTTGAAAAATGACCTTCCTTGAGCGTTTTATGTGCACACTCACATGCGCGCGCGCACACACACACGCACACTAACACACACACACAACCCCCCCCAAACACACACACACATTTTTACACATACAGTATGTGGTGAGGGACATGTTTAATAAACTGATAATATATCTGAAATGGCTAAATTCATGTTAGTTGAGAGGACACACACACATAAACACACACCCCTATCCGTCATCTCCGTCGTTATGTTCTCGTCCTCCAGCCAAGCTCATTCTAGATGTACAACACTCCACCTAAGGTATGTAAAAAAAATTTAAAAAAAATGCTAAATGATGCCACAGTCTGCTAATGAACTTTATGCCGCGAGCCTGCTAATGTTTGCTGGTGGCTGATGTTCCAGATGAAATTGGCAATATTTCACCGGCTCCTTGCGCAAAGTGACCGTGATTTATGGGCAGGGCCTCGCGAGCGCTGCTGATCAATGCCAGCGGAGCCGCGGCCGCCGAGGCAACAGAGGCGCCTCACGCTTTCAAAACTTGTCCCTTTGAATGCAAATGTGACGCCTTTTATGGGGATCATTACACCTTGGCAGGTTTCTGCTCCATGTTGGACTGAATGATTTTGTGACGCTAGCGTGAAAAAGCCGCCGCTCAACGGGTGCCAGGCCCGGCTGACCGCTTTTGAGCGCGTATTTGCGATAAGAAAGCCTTTCCTCTAAGATTTTTTACACCAGGAAAACAGAACCTTTCCACATATCGACTGGAAATGGCAGGAAATGAAACGGGGTCCAGAAGCTGAACACCTTGAAAGGTGCTCGGAAAGTTGTTCTGAAATGAAGTTTGGAGACGGCAGCGACGACCAGAGGACAGGAGGCAGAGCAGGGGGCAGCGCAGCCGAAGATGCTGAGGTTCTCTCCGGGAGCGACGAGGATGGACGGGGTCGGGGACGGGCTTCGCCAGAGGCAGCGGCAGCAGAGGCTGGAGGGCTCGGAGACGAAGCTGGGCAGGCCGGTTTGAGATGGTCTGGACGCGTGCACAGCAGAGAGGGCGGAGATGTTGGCAGAAGGACGCTGGAGGTGCCAGGCAGGAGGCAAAGAGGAAGATGCGTGGATTTGGGGAGGCTAGTACCTGCAGGTAGATGGAGTGAGAGCAGATAGATGCAGAGGACAGGGAGAGATGGAGGATGACAAATCGCCACGGCGACCAACGAATGGGGTTAAGCCGAAACGGGAAAGAAGATCACCTTTATTAATTGATTAATTGCATCCTATTTATCTCATCTCATCTTCTTCCGCCTATTCCGGTTACAGGTCGCGGTCGTGCTTGGAGCCGATCCCAGCTGACAACGGGCGAGCGGCTGGATGAGTCGCCAGCTCATGGCAGGGCCACATGAAGGACAGACAACCACTCACACTCGCACACACACCTACGGGCAATTTAGAGGAGCCAATTAACCTCAGCATGCTTTTGGAAGGCGGGAGGAATACCGGAGTACCCGGAGAGAACCCACGCAGACACGGGGAGAGCATGCGAACTCCACATAGAAAGACCCCAGGCCGGGAAGTGAACCCGCGACCTTCTTGCTATGAGGCAACGGTGCTAACCACTGCACCATTTGATTTTATGATTCTTAAAAAAATTAAAAAACGAAGGTAAAAAGGCAGCAGCCACACAGATCTCCATAAAGTTGACTCACCTCGGTTCCATCAATCTGTCCAACGTCTTCCACCAATCATTACAAACTTCATCAGCCGTCCAAACACCGACACGTGCCGATGCGTTCAGTGGCCCGCCGCGTTTAGGCGCCTTTGAAAAATTGACCGCCGCCCGGCCCGCTTCCCTCATAATTGTGCCCATTAAAGATAAATAACACAAACTACCACCTAAACCGCGTGACGTTTCATCGGCGACCCGTAAAATGTCGAACCCGGTTTCAGATTTCCTCGTCAGCCGGTATAATGAAGCCATACATCACTTGCGGTGTGCTGGGAAAGGTGAGCGAGGGGAGAGGAGCCACGCCGGGGTGGGGTGGGGGGGGGCATGCGAGCACAGCGAGGCCGTATCGCCTGCGATGTATGTTTAAGGGAGGAAAGTCGGTGGCGCGGGTGGCGCTCGCGCGGCTCCCTCCGTTGCTATTTTTACCCGGCGTCGAAACAAAACAACAAACTTTATCTTTTACTCAAACGGGTGTCTTTGAAATGGGCTGCTTTTATTGGTAACCGCCAGTGTGTGGAATGTCTGCGGCGTGGCGTTCCTGCCTTTCATCCTTTATCTTCCTGCCACTTTCTTTATTTGGATGTCTTTGAAACGGGGGGGGAAAAAAAAGGAAAAGAGCCAGTGCGAAGGCGTGCGAAATACTTCAGCTCAGAAAATCTTGATCCAGACGCGTTTTTTTTTTTTTTTTCTTTTTTTCCCCCCCCTCGTGTTAGGCAGCGGAGCAACAGCCGCTTTCGCTGACGCGGCGAATAAATCCCACCATAGTGCTCAGTTTTTATTGAATCTGTTCCAGAATCAGAAAATACTCCATCAATCCAAAATGGAATTGTATGGGCACGGTTGCTCCATGCCAGTATAAAGAAAAAGGCACGACGGAGAAAGTACTGAAAGATAACAAAAAGATAATAGAAAATGTTTCAAAAAGCAGTCCCAATAAGTAGAAGTAGTCCCAGTATGAAAATAAAACCATGCTTCTTTTAAGCAAATCAATAGACAGTAGAAAACCATAGTAAGCAACTCTATTGAGAGTTACTGAATTATTCTTACTGACCTGAGCCGAGAGGTGAGCTTAATTTGCCCGTCACAAATGTATTAAGCTCACCTCTCGGAACATGGAAAGCTCCATCAGCTCAGCAAAAGGTTTTGTTTTTGCCTTTTGCTACACAAGGTTACCGTGATTCATGGGGGAGGATCAACGCCTCCCCCCCCCCCGAAGAAGTTACGCACCTTTAAATGATATCGCTGCGGTGGTTTTAAAGGCCTTAAAAACGTCCGCGTCCCACGACTGGCGCCTCCGCTGCTAAAAGCTGCTGTTGCTCAGTGATGCTTCCTGCTGCTGCTGCTGCTGCTTTAAGATTGTTTTATACTTTGCATGAATCTTCATGCCACCCGGGTCCATATCTGCACCATCTGCCCAGGTACACGAGTATGAGCACAAACTGTCCATGTGCAGCCATAAAATATTTGATCTTTTTTTTTGTCTTGTTTTTTTTATGCCCTACATGTGCGCTTGCCTTCCTGGTGCCTGCTGCGCTGAGTTATGTGTGTATTTGCCGTTAGCGCGCAATTATGTTGGCGTCCGCCTTTGATATACAAGCTTCTTTCCCACCGCGTGGACCGTAAATACACGCGGAATCACCGCAACTATATTGTTGCTTGTCCTCGGCTTCACAATAACACCGAATGTGTTGTGTGGTGCGTGCGATCTGCCTTCCTGCGCCGCTTATTAGCCTAAATGCACAGCAGATTGCGGCTGAGACGCCGTCTGCTTGTTGTTGCTGTTGTTGTTGTTTTTGTTGTTGTTGGCATTTCAGTTTTCTACTTCGGGACAGATTTGGACGTGCTCACCCCCCCTCCCCGGCCCCCATTTTATCCCCCCCGCCCCCGTATCACACACGTTGACATACAAATTGCTGATATTTCTCGCTTACTCCTCCCCCTCTGTCATTGCATATTAAACATCATTTAATGGAATGAAAAGTGCTTAAATCTGAAACAGCACTCTAATTGTCGGGCCTATAGTCCTGCGGTGGAGCCCGGCGGGGACAAAACGATGCTCTCGTCTTCCCTTCAACCCGCATAAAATCTAAACCTCGCCTGGCGCAACCATGAACTCTAATTTCCAAAACATTTTCATTAATTTGCATCCCATTTCCTGTTATCGGCTTTTTCTGCTGCCCACTAAACACACTCTCACACATGGATGCACACAAGTCTGAGCAAACACACACACACACACACACACACACACGTGCACGCAAACGCGCACACAGCGCAGGAGTGTAAAAAGTTTTAATTGATTGGTGTGTGTTACAGTCAGAGTTGTAATTTCCCTCCGGGTCATTTCCCAGCTGCCGTGTGTCTTTTCTGAGTTTGTGTATGCAGCGTTTTGTTGGACTCCTCCATTTCCTCCTTTGCAAGAAGAAGAAAAAAAAATTTTTTTTCATTTGCCATCTGACAGGAAAAAAATCTCCTTATCTTCCTCCAGCTTTTTTTTTTCTATTTTTTTTTTGTCTTACCGCAGTGCTTCCTCAGCCCCATCATCTCCGTTTTATTCATCTTTTCACTCTGTTTTTTTCGCCCTCCTCTATACGTCCACCCCAATCACCTCTAATCAGGTCCTCCTCCACATCTGGGAGCATATAATGTGATTTGATGCTGATTTCTGTCTCCGCTCAGCCACTTGATGACTTCATCTCCTTCTCATCACTGGATGCGGAATTCCTTGTGTCTCGAATGCCAGTTGCCAAGTGGTTTACATGCTCACTCGACCATCCATAAGCCCTCTGCAGCGGATGACTGTCGGACCATCGGATTACCAGCTGGCTGTCAGCATGTCATCGCTGTAACATAGTAACAACATTGATTGGATGCAGCAATACAAAGTAAGCCAGCCGTGTTCTCCCCCGCTCCCCTCTCTGTTCTCCCTCTTTTCTTGCACTCTCCTCACTTTTACAAATGTGATTTCTCAAACTCTTCTTTTTTTTTTCTTTCTTTACAACACTTGCGGCCACAAAATAGGTGAAACACATTCGCACGCCGAACTCATCAAACATGGACTCTCGTCCCGTAGCGTCCGTTTCCCCTCCATGAGCTGTCACCTTCCAGAATAAAGGAAGCTACTCGACAGCATTTATGATTACGCTTCAGCGTTATGGTTGAGATCCGGTTGGGCTGAGGTACAAAACACACTTTGATTAGGGGCGGGGGGGGGCAGGCATCCTGCCGTGATTCCATTGTCATGGTTACGGTAATAAGCGTTACTGTTACTTTCAAGCAGCAGGACGCGCTGCTTGAAATGCAAAAGAGGAACGTAACGATGCTCTCGATCCAAACTGTAGTGGTTGTTGTTTTTCTGTTTGTTTCTTTTTTTTGTCGAATTCACACTCAAGTACAGAAAAGCAAACGGCCGTTGTGTGATAGTTGCAAACGGGTCAAAACTGCATTCTCCTCGTGCGAAGTCCAGTGTCTGTTTGACCCCCAATCGCCGCGCGCACACCTCTTTGCATTATATATGCATGTTTGTCTGCGTTCTATGCGTCCAAGCCGCGTGCTTCGGGCTCACGAGAGGAGCCAGCGACTAAGCCTCCGTGTTTAATGAGTTTAGCGTGAGAACAGATTGGAATTGTTTGACACGATTGGGAAAAAAAGAAAGAAAAAAAAGAAAAAAAACATGATTAAGTATTTTTCTGTTGGACTGCAAGAGCAGAACGGGAGTCAAATAACTTAGTTCTGTTTGTTCGCTCGTACGAGTGTTGCCTGCGGTCCTCCCATGTCACATTGTCACAGCTCCTCGTGCGCCTCGGGAAATCTACAGTTGGCAGAACATGTCATAAGTAAATTCCCCCTGTAAATATTTCACTGCAATATGAACAGAAAAAAAGGGGGGGATTATTTTGATAGTTGTGCTGTTTTCGACGAGAGGAACTGGAAGCTGGCGTTGCTGCCTTCGCCGAGTTGCATGACCTCGGGGCAAAAGCTCCAGCGAGGCAGAGCGTTGGTAAAAAAAAAAAAAAAAAAAAACAACAACAAAAAAAAACAACTTTTCATGCAGGACGCGATCCATCCCGATTCTCAAATTGAGCGGCATCCTCATAAAAGAGGGCCGGTCTTGAGGGTCACGAGGGTTCATGGTAGTGAAACACAGACGGCGAAGGAGCTGGCGAGGAAAGAGAGGAAAACAGACAACAGAGGGGCACGGAGTCGGGAGGGGAGGGGCAAAACCTCATCAAACGGCGAGAAAAGATACACAAAGTTTAAAAACAGTTTTATGAAGACAAGAAGCAGAGAAGAATGAGCGAGGGAGGGAGGGAGGACGGGGCGGCGGCCCGGCTTGACGGCCACGCATGAAAACAACAAAAGCCGATTGCATATTCTGATCTTTAACTGCTGGTCGCAACAGCTGCCATAAACACACACACGCACGCACGCACGCACGCACGCACGCACACACGCATGCGCGCGCACGCACAAACACTAACCCGGCATGCGTGCGCTCAGAGCAGAGTTATTCTAAGGGATAATGTCTTTAGCAGCGACGGGGCCTCTTTTCGATCTTGGCCCTGCGGCCGGGCAGCACCAAACCCACGAGCTGCGGCGGCGAGTCGCCGGTTCTGACACATGAAAAGACGAGTCGACTCGGGCGCGTTATCTGAACGTGACAGCAAAGGACCCGGGGGGGGAGGAGGGGTTCGCTCGGCCAAAGAAGAAAAAGGGGTGCAGGGCGACCAATCACAGGCTTCACCACCACCAGCAACCTTTTTTTTTTTTTTGGTTGGACGATGGCGCTCGGAAAAATGGCAGGAAAAGGTGCATTTGAATGACCGACGCCCTCTCGTGGCAAATATGACCACAGGACACGGGGAGGGGAGGCGTGTCCCCCTCATACCTTCGCCTACCCTTCATCCCCGAACTTTCATACCTTCATCCCTGACCTCGTTCCTTCGCCCCTTCACACTGCATCTCCTCATCCGTTCACCCCTCATCCCCATGCCCCTCACACTTTCACTCTGTACCTTTCATCCCCTCACTACTTCACCCCTTACCCTTCACCCTCTCGTCCCTCCACCCCTTAAATTCATCCCCTATCCCTTCATCTTTTATACCTCAAACCCTTATCCTAACATCCCTAACCCTTCATCCCATCGCCCCTACAAACCCTTATCCCACCATCCCTTTACCTTAATACCCTCAACCATTACCCTTCATCCTCTCATCCGTCCACCCCTCACTCTTCATCCCCTAACCCCTTCTTTGCCCACCCTTCATCCCTTCATTCATTCCATGTTCGACCCTTCATCCCTTCGCCCCCTGACATTCACCCCCTATTCCCCATCCTTTATGCTTCAAACCCAAACTCCACCACCCCTTACCCTTCAGCCCTTCAGTCCTTACCCTGAATCCCCTTATCCCACCATCCCTTACCCTTCACTCCTCACCCCAAATTCCCCGCAACCCTCCGAAATCCCGATTTGTGCCATTTGAACCTAAACCATTATCATTCCCAAACCCAAAGTGTTTTGTTCCCAGTATCTAAGCACTGGCACGCCATAAAATGTCATTGTTTTCCAGTGGTGACTTGTAACAGAGGGGGCTACATGTGATGTGGGTTGGAGGACTTGATGGAGAACTCGTTGTGGTTGATACGGCCAAACATCATGGTGCTTGAGACCAGCTGGCTGACATCAGTAAAGATACGAGCACTAATATTACAAATACTCTGAAGGCAAAAAACGCACGCCTTTTTTTCCCCCTTTTTTTTTTTTGCTCCAATGAGCTGATCCTCACTCCGCTAACTAAAGCGAGAACACCTCCGAGCAGGATGAAATAGAAACTATAAAATACATCACTCCTGTATTTATTAACAAACAATGCTCTGCGAGGAGCAGTCTTTATTTACATTATGCACTGAATGATTCATTCCCCGGTTAATTATAAAGCTTTAAACGGCACCAGTATGCATAGCAACATGTCTTTTTTAATGTACTGAATGATGATAAGATTTTAATTCAAGCTTTAAATTCATCACAGATTTAGTCATACAGCTGTTTGGTCTTTTTTTTTGTTTTTGTTTTCTGTGCTCTCTTCCGCACCTTTTATTTTTTTCCCCCCTCCAGTTTCCAACCTGGCTGCAGGTTTGGATCCTTCCCGAGCAGTGAAACCGGACATGTTAAACTCTAGCCGGGCCTCAGCGGCCGCCTTTGAGGGAGGCGACGCTCCTCCTGACTACAAATGACGGGTTGGATGAATGTGTTCACTTTTGGACCTTCTCCAGAATCTCCAAACACCCAGGAAGCTTCTGGAACATCAGCGGAAACCAGATGATCCGATGTGTGTCCAGTAAAGGTCCAATTGAGCTCCATGACCTCCATGTTGAGAGGCCCTGTGTGTGTGTGTGCGTGTGTGTGTGTGTGCGAGAGAGATAGAGAGAAAAGGGGGCAGAGAGAGAGAGTTGATGTATTTGGAAACTATTTCTCAGGGAGGCCCTGTGTCTCTTCTGTGGTTGGTGTTTCTCTCAATTTCTTTCCTTCTTTTTGTCTGTCTATCAGTTGATCTGTTTTTCTGTTGTGGTCGCTGCTCATTTTAGCCTGAGGACAACCCAACTGAACACACACACACACACACACACGCACACACACACACAGACGTACAGCACTTTGGCATCCAGCTCAAACAAAACCACACTGGTCCAGCCCTTGGCAGCACAGCCAAGATGAACTGACCACTTTGACGTCTGTCTGGACACACACATGCACACAGACGCGCACGCACGCGCAAACGCACACGCACACACAGAATAGAATAAGATAGCACAGAATATTTCTGTCATGTCGTCGCCGTGACACCCAATTGGCTCTGGTGGAGGAATATATCTGAGAAATATGTTTGTTCAATTAACACGTTGTTTTGGGAGTTCTCCATCCAGCAATGTGGTGTGTGTTACAGTGAGATACACTCGCTGGATCCATTTGATGAAGTAAATTGAGAGTATTTTGCGGGATGCGAGTTGGACGAATTGCAACAAAGAGGGGAGCTTTTTTCTTTTAGTTATTGACTTGTTAGAGTGGGTACAGTTGTGCCATGACACACACACACACACATACGCACACACACACACAGACACACACACACACACACAG
>CAAKHG010041641.1:10985-25540 GCA_901007715.1 Dactylopterus volitans | reverse complement strand
TCTTTCATGTGGCCCTGCGATGAGCTGGCGTCTCGTCCAGGGTGTACCCCGCCGCTCGCCCATTCGACAGCTGGGATCGGCTCCAGCACGACCGCGACCCGGAATAGCCGGAATAAGCGGAAGACAGTGAATGAATGAATGAATGAATGTAAGCCTGGCTTTTTTTCTTTTTTCTTTTTTTTTTTTTAAGTTATGATAATCTCTGAGACCTGTTATCTCACTGGTGTTATTTCTAACATGACAAACCAGTACTGACCTGAACTGTGGTCAGATAATACCGCCGGTCTCTGTGGACCTCGCTGGAGTATACATAGGTATACTCCAGCGAGGTCCACAGAGACCTCACAAACATGGACCCTCCCCTACCTCTGGCAACACACACACACACACACACACACACACTGGATAAGAGTGTGTTTACCCACGCATGGCTTTTACTATTTAACTGATCACACTTGGCTATTCTGTCCACACATGCGCTATTGACATGCAGCGCGGAGAGGGAAGATTTATGCTGGTTTAGCACGGAAATTCCCAAATGAGTGTGTAAGTTGCAGTGTGCGTGCGTGCGTGCGTTTGTGTGTGTGTGTGTGTGTGTGTTTGCAGCACGTACCTCCACTCATGCTGTCAGTGTGTTCTTGCACCTAAAGAATATGTCAGGGTGCAGGAGAGTGTCCCCGGTGTTTGTTTAAAAGTAGCTGCTCTTTAATGAGAACACACGAGCGAGATTCCTGCGCCCCTGCCGCATTCAAATCCCATCAGCTCCACCGGTGAGCCGTCACAAAGTTTGGAGGTCACAGGTCAAAGTCTGTACTGATAGGATGACGGTTCCTCTGGAGGAAAAGGAGTTTGTGATCTTCCGTGCATTATCATTTTGAGCCTGTTTCCCTGCCTTTATTTGCAGCAAGCGTGCTTCTCATTATGTTAATCAAGGCAGCTTGCTGGAAGATTGTGGGGCGGCTCGTCCTCTACTGGCTTTTTTTTTTTTTTTTTTGTGTGCGGCAAAGCACAAAATGGGAGTCACAGGGGTGTCGCGGTGGTTAGCCGTGGTCGGGTTCCAGCGGATCTAACAAACCTCAGCCGGCGATCCCAGCTCCGCTTTCCCCTTCTATAGGATTGTCCAGAGACCGACTTATCAAAGCATGGAAAGTGTTACGCTCTGAGCCCTCAATGTAATTAACCCCTCCATTAATGTGCGTGCCTATTAGCCGTGTGGTCTCTGATTGGCTCCCCTTGCTGCCAGCAGCCACCTCCTCCTACCTACTCCACCGCGGTCCTCCAATCCCCACGCAGCAGTCTAGAGACATGTTAAAATCAATGTAAAATCAATACATGCTCTCAGATGAAAATACATTTTAAGAACCGACTTAAAGGCTAGGTCAAATATACCTTTCTGATTTTTTTTTTTTTTATTGTAATTGGGTGGTGCAAATGACAAAACATCCATTTTCACATTAAATTTAACCAAATCTCAAAGGGATCACAAACAGTTTTTGTATCGCTTCGTGTCACAAATAGCAAACATCTGGTTTGTTTTCTATGTGCGTGATGACATTGAGTCGCTGGATCATTTCATTGCTTCGACCTTTATTTCTTCGCCTTGTACGCAATCAAATCAAATGCAAAATACATTATTCACACCTTATTGGACGCGTTAGAAATCAAGGCTCTCGTTAGTCTTCAAAACGCTTAACAACCAACGAGACCATCATCTCGGAATTAAATCAGTTCACTCCGATCCAATTCCACAGAAATCATGACTCCTGTCAAATATCATGGAATTCAGCATGAACTTCTCCATGACAACGGACGTCTCCGTCCGCCGAGGTCGGGCGCTAGACGCAGTCGAACCTGCAAACTGGAACCTGAGCGAAGGATTTGTTTCATCAGTCCTCCCTTTTTGTTACAAATGACATGGAATACATAATTTCAAAATATTGATTTTGTAATTTAATGGACGCCCATGCAGGCACCGTCCATGGCACCTCACCTCTTTGAACGGGTTCGGACCTTTGCTCAAGAGCACTGGAGAAACAGGTGGGGAATGTTGACACCACGGTCGGTTCAGCTCAGGCCAAAAAAGCTGCCCTGACCTCCAGGAGTTGGACGGTAGCAGCCTCCAACTTAGACAGACGCAGCCTGTCCCACGCAGAATTAATCAGATGGTTCTAAAACTAACACCATAACCTAATATTCCCTTTGACATGGCCAGAAGAGTATTGATTGGACTGTCAGGCTTATGTAAATGATGTTCTTTGCTATCACTTTTTGACCAGACGATGTGAGGTGTCTGACAGCTTAATTTGACAGCGGCGATGTGTGCGCTGTTTATCTGGTCAACTCGGGCTGACTCGAGCATCATTGGATTTTTAAAACACTGACCTTTTCTCAGTATGAACAACAGAGAGTTTATAGTCTAAAAGAGTCCTTGGATTTGTACCAAAGCGCAGACTTTTTTTTTTTTTTTTCTTCATTTAAAAGGCTTTAGGAAACACTTTGAGGGAAAACTGTAAGGGCTTTTCTGCAATTCCCTGTCTCATGTGCGATGTATCAATGAAGACGTTCCTAATCAACATATTTTGTCCTAAACAAATGTTTTGCACTTAACGTGCAGAAAAAAGTGTGCTTCGAATCGCCCTGTTCCATGAGAAAAATTTATGTCAAACAAGATTATAGTTTCACGACATGCCAGTTATTCGAGTTTAAGGAAGGATCATGGTTTGGGTTGTTTTCGATATCCTGAATGACACCACTCCTCACTTAGGGATACTGAACAGGCTCCAACAGTTAAAAGGGCTCCAACGGCTGTTCCAAACCTCTGGTACAACAGATGAGCTTGTTTCATTTCTGCTCCCACCAACTTTTGTCATCATGGATAAGGGACAGTTGTGGCTCTTAACCTGTCTGGACTCATGAGAAACAGCTGTCTGTCTCCCTTAAAAAATGGGATCTCCGCTCTTTTGTTTAGCCTCAGTTGGAGCAAGTGAACTTTCCTCACAGACCAGGAAGATTTGAAGAAACTCTGCACATTACCACCTTAGAACCAAGGTCTTAATTAAGTCCTCAGATTTTTTTTTTTTTTTTAAAACCCTCGAAAAGCCCTGCTTGCGAGGTAGTACGTTTAAAAAATAAATAAAAAATAAAAAATCTGTCACTTTGATGGCGGGGCTTCCAGCTCCAAACATTTTTTGACTGGTTAAGTACTCGCACTGTTCCACCGCCATGATGATGAAGTCCGGGCACGACTCGGAATACAGACGATACCCAGCGGGAACCGTGTCTGATGGCGTGTCTGGGTCTCAGTCATCTCACAGTCAATCTCCGCAACAGCTCGTAAAGTCTACTCGCTCGCTCGGAGCCACATTTTTCGGCGTTTTAAATCTGCTCTGCCACTAATGCTTGCCTCTTTCCCCCCGAACGCTGAGACGCCATTCGCCGAGCAGTAAGTCACGATGAACGGCAGCACGGCTTGAATCTCCACCATGTTGTTGCGGTGATAGCGGTCCACCGCTTTACCTGGCGTCGCCATCGCGTAGTTTTCTGCCTTACGATTAGCGCATTAAAGTGGATCGTCTTGTCACGTGTAGAAAATGACATACAAAGGCCGTGTTGCATTTCATTCATCAGACGAGTTATTTAAACAGTTGCTGACAAAAGTTGGCTTCAGGAACTAAAAACTACCAGTTACTTGGGAGGAAAAATAAGCTTGTGAGTGTGTGAGGTGTGTGTTGTGTGGTCCACTTGTTTCATGTCGAATTAGAAGAGAAACCTCATGTTCACTCACCAAAGTCCACTTACCACCAATTGGATCTGTAATATGTTAAAAATACTGCATATTCGTGAAAACCTATAGTGTTTTGCCTTGTTCCTTCTTCGTTTTCGACTCCACCCCTCCTGCACATCTGAAAACAATTAATGCTGAAGGTTCCTGCAAATGGAATTATAACTATTTTAACCAATGAACTGCCTTTACAGCTTCAGGGTGCGATCTTTTGTCTTTTTGAAAATTATCTACGGCGAGCTAATCTGCTCAAAGACCTGGCTAATGCAATTAGCAATGTAGCTTCCCGCCGTTCCACTCCGCTGCAAATAATGCGGCGCAACAGTCATTCAATAATGGGGTTTTAGTCAAAATAATGACCCAATTAAGCCTAGTTTTACATTCATTTGATTTCGCAGAGGAGCCAGTTATGTTTCACCTCATACGTGATTACAGCAGAATTAATATCAGCTACAGTAATTGGGTTTCAAGGCAAAGTTAAGTAAGTAATAGCGCTGAGAAGAGGCTAGAGGGGAAATATGATATTTAAACTGGAGGAATTGTCGCTCGCCATGCAGAAAAGGAATAATTGTGATCTTTTTTTCCTTTTTTTTTTCTTCCCTTTGCCGATTCTGCAAGTCAGGCGTCGCCATGTCGTGTGCAGTTAAGAGGAAGGGATTGTTTGCTATGAGGCATTTATGGGCGACTAAAAACTCTAATGGACCAATCAGGTTATCAGTCTTCAACAGCTGAGCGAATGCAAAAATGATGTCTGAACACCAAGCATAATTTGTCGGCACTTCCCCCTGTTCACTGTGCGAGTGTGTGTGTGTGTGTGTGTTTGCCAGCAGCCCCACCCATGCCCCTCACAGCCTTTCTTCCCTTTTTCCCAAATTGAAATTACACGCCTCTAATTTCTTTCCTCCACACCCGCCCTTCTCTCCATCCATTCATCCCGCCATTAATATTTAAAGCGACACCTTGAGCAAACTCCCTCACCAAAATGGTGGAGCGAGATAGAAAGACGGAAGGAAATGAAAGAGCGAGAGAGGGGATAAGCAAAGTGGGAGAGGGAATTGTGTTCGCTGGGATCCTTTAATCCGGGAGAATTAGCCGTTTAATAGCAAATCACCGTTTGTAGATTACAGGGCTTAGACTCCAGGGAGCCAACACACTCTGACACCTGCTTAAACAATGGTAACCTGCAGGCTCGCACTCGCACACACACATGCGCACACGCACATAATGTCCACACACATAGTGCACGCACACGCGCGCGCGCACCTTAGATATGTAAGATTTCTCTGTCTGCCTTTGTGTCAAACCTTCCGGAATCAAATATTGGCACTGAATATTTCTGCAAAACCACTGAGCTGGTTATAATGTCGGTGTCGCTGGAGCCCTGTGCTTCGGATGTTAATACAGAGCGAGAAACTCAGTGCAGGATGGGCAGACAAACATCAGAGTTGAAGCCGGAGATTATGGAGCGAGACATATCTCAAAAAGGTCACAGATGTGTGCAAAATGATTCGCAAGCGGGGAAATGTGTACAAGGGTTTTGTGCACCGACAAATCTGTGTTGCGATCACCAAAAAAATAAAAATAAAAAAAAAACCAAGCAACGCGAGCGCATCACAACCTGGGCAAAGATTAATATTTTACTTTTCTAGGTGTTGGAACTCCCATCCTCACAACCCCCCGACCCTTTTTCTCCCCAGAAACCTCCCTGTGTCGATATTTTTGGCACGGTTTTTTTTTTGTATTCATCTGCAGGTGAAGGCGCGGTGAAGGAATGCACAATTTTAAAATGGGAATGACGGTAAATAGAGGGAGTAGATAGTCATTGCTCAATTAGAACAGCTGTGTTAAACTAGATTCTGCACAATAGCCTGTAAAAGTATTGCAGTTTTATGGTTTAAATCAGCCACTGGTGCAGTTTTGTTTGTTGTTTCTTTTTTTTTTTCCCCTCTAAAAAGAGCCGGTCTAGACAAATCTAATTAGATTGCCCTTTGATTCTGTTTTTACAGTCATGGCTTCTTTTTTTTTTCATGCGCACCGGCAGCAGGAGACGAGCGTTTCACTGAGGTTGCTCTTATGACCATAAAGCAGTTTACAGCAGCCAGTTTTCCGACACCATGGTGAAGGTCTGGTTAGGTGTAGACGCAAAAACGCCTTGTTAGCTCGGGGCCGGAAATGTATGGTTTGGGTCAAAGTACACACTCCGGACATGGTTGTACATGTTATCTGTTAAAACACCACACTGGTTGTATCGAGACAGGCATCGAGGGGGTGTTTTCTTGGCTCAGGAACACTGACATTGTTGGCATTTGTGGTTTCGAGGGAAAACTACAGTTGCTTGAGTGTTTTTACGTGAATAAGTGAGATGTGCACGCCGTGTCGACTTGCTCCAGGGTCGTCGCCTGACCAAGGGACATGACAAAATTGAGTCAGTGAATTGACAAAATTTACATTAAAAATGGAATTAGCTTTTCGTGCTAACCTAACCCAAATCCAGCATGTTACCAGCACAGTAGCTGTATTTGACTAAAATAAGACGTAATGATTAAATAAGGGCTAATCAATGTCTCGGTGTATGTTCAATGGCTTGGAGGCAAAGAACCCATCACAATGTGCCCTTCTCGTTGTTTATCCCACTTACATTACGGTCATTTGCCAAAAATATAGGATAAAACCATTCACAAATTCATGGTGAAAGTTTTTGCACCCAACATTGAAAGGGTAATGGAGCAAGAGCTTAGCGTTGTCGTGACAACAAAGTCATCTAGTTTGCTTTACATCCAAGCTGGTCAGTCACTGGAGATTGCAAATTCCAACAGGGTGAGGAAAGCGAAGGTTTTGGCTCCGCCGCCGCAGCTCGTTGCAGTGCTATTAAGCTCGATTTTAGGCAAAAATGGTCCCGCAAGATGTTTGCTCCGATGTTTTTTTTTTTTTGTTCAGAATGCATAAATGCATGTTTTTCTCTTGGTTTCTGTCGATTTTCTGTTCCGTTCCTCAAAGCTGTCGCATTCGCCAAGACAGAAAGGTTTAAATCGGCCGCTGGTGTGTTTCCCCTCCCGTCGTTAGTTGATAAAAAAACCGCGTTGACAGCTGTGCTTATTGTTGTTGCCATGGTTACGGTGCGGTCACACGAATTGACGGTGACAAAACTCGACGCCGAACCTCGTGTGCATCGCGCACGGGCTCGAATGGTAACAGTAACGGACAGCGGCCGCGGGACACTTGTCCGCACCTCGTCTTTGCCTCTCGCTCGTCTCAACTTGCGCGTTCTTACTTTTGCTCCACCGTTGATTAACACACACGCGCGCACTCACACACGCGAGTTGTAATTTTTTGGCGTTGGTGCGGTTCCACGCCGAGGGATCAAACGGCTGCTATCTCTTCTCATTCCCGTGATCATTTTGCAGAAGATGACAACTGTGTGTTGTCCCAAGCAGAGATAAGGCTCATACAGGAAACAGCGTTGTGTGTTTTTAATATTCGGCAGGCGGTTAGTCATTTACTCCTCGGCGCATAAGGAGATGCTATCGCCGCCGCTCCCCTCGCGGCGGCTGATGAGAGAGCGGAAAGAAAGGGATGACAGGCAAGCGAAGGGCTCGGCTCCTGCAATGAAAAAGCACTTTTATAAAAATAAAACCCCGGCTGGTCTCCGCATCATCGAGGTGCATGTGGTGGTCGCGTCAGAACTATGACAAACAAAAAAGATGACCCGGGACATGTGGATTATTTGCGCGCTGTGTTGCGATAAGATTAAGGGGATTACGGAATGAGGGCTAATCTGTAGAGAACCCCTCCATCTCTCCCTCCCTCTCCCTCCTTGCAGACGTGTAAAGTGAAACACGGGCGACTATTTCTTTATTATTCATGTTTCAACAGTTTTCTTGCTGGAGAAAGAAAAAAAAAAATCGATCGACGATTTCAAGCAGAACATCGTGAGCTGCTCTGGAGTTGATCCCAGCACGCGTCAGGCTGACGATATGATAGCAGCAAGTCCTGCAAAGGAAATGATAAAGTATGTTGTACTGTAAACATGTAATTTAGGAGCTCAGAATAAGATCTTTTTTTTTTTTTTCCACGCCCCCCGACTACTGGCATAAACTGTTAGATGTTTCATGATGAACCTCTTCCAGCTTTAATAAATAGATCAATGATGGATATACACCGATCAGCCACGACACTATGACCATAGCATGTTTACCATAGAAAATAATGCAACAGTCCACCAATACATTTTATGTTGAATATATTTCAAATATATTTTAATACACTGAGCGGCCCCCTAACATTTTGTCACCCTCAGACATACGAGTGGAATGACCAGTGGTTTTAATGCAGTGGCTGATACATGTATGTTCATAATGAATATACAGTACATGCAGTATATGTAGTGTATGTTTTGTGTTCTCAGTATAGAGACATGAAACAGTCCAATAGAGTCAATATAGAGTCAAAATTTACTATGACTGCATTTTTGGCAAAATAACTAGCTTCTTAAAGCTTCCTAAATTAACTCCCCCTCATATCCCACCTCTCTCTCTGTCTCTGTGTCACACACACACACACACACACACACACACACACACACACACGCACGCAGGCAGGCAGACTGCCCACATATTGTGGCTGTGAGCCGGCCTGCCTGCGCTCAGGTGAACCACAGGGATTACACACCTGTGGTTTGTGTCGGCTCAGACTACGGCACACTCGGTTTAACATGACCACGTAGACAACAAGGCAAAAAGGTCTTAACAGGCGCAAGCGAACACACCACCACTGTAAGTCTCCTGGTATCTACAGTAGATCCCACTCCGCAGATGTTAATGATTCCGTCAAATGATCTCACAACAAACATGGATGCAAGTCCAGATAAGCCATGAAACGGTGGGATTAGTGGTATTATGAAAACAGAAGAAATGAGTTACCATTTGGCAGCCAAACTATGAGCTTTTTTATGCCTAATTCTAACCAGTAGGTAACCATGGTGATGACACAAACATCATAAAACATCAGTATTTTCAAACACTGTTTTCACAGAATCGCGAAAGTGGAACGCTTGATTGGAAGACTCATTGAGGTAAATGATTTTTGACGAACGTTTTTTTCATCACCAATTACACACTTTGAGTCACCAAAAGGCTTTCAGGTCTTTAAAACAGTCATTTAATCCAAATCGAATAAAGTAAAATGCTTATGATACAATAAACAAAATGGCCTACTTAAGTGTAGAGCTACAAAACTCAAGTTAACAATGTTTTCTTCTGCTGTAAAAAAAAAAAAAAAAAAAAAGTTGGTGAATCCAAGCCTGCTGGTCTGTATTTCCAGTGACAATCATCGGATAAAGGGAACCAAACGTTACAACCAATCATATGTTCCGAACATCGCTGTGCTCCTGTGCTGGTTCGGTAATCCGGAGGAGGGTTTTGCTGCAGCAGACGCCTGAACAGCTGTTTTCATTTCAATAATCTTTTTATACCCCTGCTGATAAAAGTTCCATGCATCATCAGTGCACGCCATAAAATGGAGCGCGCGGGGGAGAAGGAAAAAGGTGCCCGCGCACAAATTTAATTCTTCATTAAAGATTTATTAAGATTTAGACACAAAATTACGACGTAGCGCGACGCCCAAGTATTTGGTTCACAAATTAAATGAAAGTAGGAAAAAAAAAAAAAAACTGGGTGAGCGGGAAAACGATATTGTTACTATTCCGAGAAGGTGCCGTCAAAGTAAAATAGGACATCTGGGCATTAAAATTGTATTGAGATACACTTGTAGCACGTAACCACAGTTGTTTTTGAACTTTTATTGCATGTCTTCTCTGCCACATTTTAGCCTCAGAAATTTTTTTTTTAAAAAACCTTCCACTATCGTAGGTTGTTGAGGTCTTTTTATTTTTTGGGGTTTTTTTTTTAGCACAGAGAAGTAGGTCTGATGTCACTCAGCTTTCGTTGCTTTTGTTGGAGAAACATATGAAATGTCAAAGCTATGAGCACAAAAAAGTCCCATCATCGCTAATTTAGGTGAAACTAGGACTTGTCAGTCCGTGTGCGTTCATCTTTGTCACATCAATACTGCGACCGGCAAATGTCAGATAAACTATTGACCTCGTCAGCCTAATTGTTAATAGGTCGCATGGCTGATGAATTTGATGTATTCTATCCAAGGTTACTATAGTGTTTGATTCATTTTCTTTCTTTTCTTTTCTTTTTTCATGTAGACTTTATTTCAATTTTCAATTAATTTTGAATTCACCTTTCGGGCTGGTGTGTGAGTTTATCTACTTTTTTTTTTTGTAGGTCTTTCATAGGTCTTTTTTTGATGTATTTGGGATTTAGCATTTAAAATGAGAGTTAGCTGAAGTGTTACTGAAATGTTGAGATGTGTCTTACTGTTTATAGAGAGATGAAATATGTTTAAAAAGGATGCATAATTCTGAATCGGCCTTGAGATAAGGGATAATGAATTGACCAATGCGTTTAAGTTGCATTGATATCAGATTATTAGATTTTGTAAACACGCATTGCAGTTTCAATTAGTCATTGTTGTTCTTGGGAGGAGCCTTGTTTTTTTTTTATGTTTTAATTCATATTTTTATGATTACTATTGTTGTTTTTGTTATGATTATTATAGTTATTTTCTATAAATGATGATGGCTGGTATTTTAAGTGGGAAATTTGCCAAACTCCCTGAATGAATGCAGCATTATTACATTACGACATCAGTTTCTGTTTTTTGGCCCATTTGTAAACTTCTTGCAACACGTCTGTGCAGCCCCGATTAGAAATATACAAATGAATCAGTTCATACCCTTTCGAAATCTCCCTTTTCCTCCTCCCACCTTCATTCTTTTATTCATATTTTGTGTCATCATCATCATCATCACCTCCGTCACATCTGATGACGCGCGTGCTTCGGTACGAGCCCGGTGAAATCTGCTCTGGTGCAATGTGAGAGGCTGCTGCTGCTCGCGCCTCCAGATTCCGGGCTGCAGCCGCGTCATGTAAAATATATGATTTTTCTTGTGGATGCTGGTGTTCGCTGTGCTGCTACAACACGGCGAGGAAGCGTGACCACGGGCGTTGGGAGAGAGGAAGAGAGAGAGAGAGAGAGAGGGAGAGAGAGGTTTATTGACAGGGGTCAGAGTCAGGTCACCCAGGTGAGTTGACATCAACGAGGGATGGCCCCCTCTGTGCCTCTGAGCCCAAGCTGATTCGTAGATGAGGACCTGGACCAACCGCGGATGCCGCGAGGCCCCCGCACGCCGCCATGTTTCTTTCATGAGGCGTAGCTGCAGAGTTTGACTTTGTTTTGGCCGTGTGGTCCTGCAGACAGAAAGTCTGACTGATCTGACATCAACTTGATTAAATGTTAAAATGGCCAGGGGTTCTTGGAGATCGCTCGAGATGGAGCCATCCCCACACACACACATACACACACGCACGCGCACACACACGCGCCTCATCCTGATGTATACATTGATCTTGCCCAAAGACATGGACTGAAGATGGATAAAGGACAAACTGGAGTGGATACAGCTTTTCAGACCCTGTTTCGTAGTTGTGGTGCTGCTCCTTGTGCACCTCTTGATTTCTGATCCTGATACAGCACTTTTCACGATAAATGTTTTAGATCAAACATGAGCAAAACAAGACCAAAAAAACAATAATAAAAGTTGGACTGCATATTAATGAATCTCAAGAAGCACAGTTACAGCTGTGATCTTGTATTACTTGTGTCCTTACAGAGGGCGCTGTCGCCATCGTTAGCCTCAAGTTAGCGGTTAGCGTGTTTTTCATTCAAGGAATCAACAGTTTTTGTTGTATTTGCAGTTGCATTTGAGTGGATGGTTTCTACTAATAATCCAATTCAATGTCAATATTTCTAACAAAAAGGAGGGAGGCCCTGTGGTCTGGCTGGTAGCCTTCTGGAAAGTCGCGTATGTTAAGTTTAACATCACTCATCACTCTGTGTGTGTGTGCGGTGTGTGTGTGTCCTGTTTTGATTAAATCCTCCAACGTGAGGCCGTTCATACCCCATTTAAGTTAGTCCCGCCCTGCTTTAGATAGACAAAAATGATGCCATTCCGTGTGTATGACCTCCAGGTGCTGAGGTTTAGGTCAGGTGGGTTGAAAAGCTCGTGGACTCTATTTGTTTGTTTTTTTTTAAATTCATTTCAGGTTGGCTATTGGCTGTTCAGAGCAGCATTGTACTGCGACATCAACGCACAATAGCAATTGACTGCTACTTACACGAATGCAGCTTGTCTGACACGACTGATACAATGAGGATTTGCAGAAATGTTACCCCGCTTCAACACTTTTATTTTCTCTTATCTTTGAAGTCCTCGCCAATCACTTCAGAATAAGCAAACAAAGATCTGTAAGTTTCGAGTGAACGTTCCGGTGCTGACAAAGTTCGAAGCGTCTTGACAGCAGCATGATTCATTTCAAATCTTCCTGCCAGTTTGATTCCACAGCATTTTTTCCCCCCCCGCACGTAATTATATTTCATAAATCGCGATTTGTCTTAGTGATAGCGAGCTACATGAAATAAATTCATAACACAAGCATGTTGCTGCACAAGGTAACAAGGTGGAGAAAATGCAGGCGCCCGGCAGGAGGGAACGGTTCGGTGATTTATTAAGTCGACTTGATTTATGTGCTGTAGTGCCAAATCATAACAGGAGCACTTTACATAGAGCAGGTCTTGACTGTACTGTTTAAAATATTATTTACCGAGGCCCGACAGCCCTTCAGGAGGGGCCCTGGGCGTTAGCGGCGAGGAGAAACTTAACAGGAGGAAACCTCATGCAGAACCGGGCTGGGTGGGCGGCTGTCTGCCTGGACCTATCGGGTTACGCTGAGAGAGTCGAGCAAAGTGTGGAGGTATGAGCTACTGATGGATAATCGGCATATTACCCGCAGTAGATGATGCTCTGCTCGCGCTCGGTTTTTCGAAGCCCGAAAACTATTTTCCACTGGAAGCTGCAGATGGATGGCGATGTTTTTTTGAGCATATTTAATTCGCAGTAACGCAGGTGTGCTCCGGTTGAAAAGATGTTCCCGCAAATAAATGGGCAACACAAAGTGGGATGAATATTAGAAAATGTAGCTAACACTCGCATGAATATTGATATTTTTGCAGGTTAGCCTTTTTTTTTTTTTTTTGAACTGGCTAAAATGTGTTTTTCTGAAGTGAACATCAGAATTGTGTAATATTAGCTCCTCCAAACCGAGATCCAGATTGATGTCAACTACTGCTGGTGATGCACTCACTGTCCAAAGATAAATAAATAAATACAAATCTTTTTAAGTCCTAAAACATTTTTTTCTTCAACTTCTGTCAAAGGTTATGTCAGGTCAGGGCGCCCCCACTGCTCCCTTTCAGCCCTGTCGCTTCTCATCATGTCCCCTTCAAACAAGGAAAAATACAAGGTATTAGTACATCGTCTAATAATGACAATCTATGATTGAATCTATTTCTATACAGTCAATTGTTATATGACAGCGAATTTTGAAGATGGAGCGAATAAGTGCTTCTCATTAAGAAAGAGGTAGGGAGGAGTCACAAAGTCACTGACAAGGTCGCCATCCAATCAACTCACTCCTCGGTGTGCGTTTGTCCACCGGCAAACTTTACAGATTTGTAATATGGATGTTGACAGCGCCGAACATTTTAATGTTTTATTGTTATTTTCATCTATATCCTGGCTCATTATTAGGCTTGTGGGCGGGGGTCACTCCATCAGCGGTGACGCCCGCGACGGCTGCTCGACTGCGGGTTCTTCCGACTTTTTAACTTCACAGTTTGCTGAGTCACTGGCATGCCGCCGCCGCTGCGCCGACTGCACGTGTCACTTGAGCATTACTTAATTTCCACTCAATTAACAGCAGTGAGCTACTGTTCTAAACATGCAAACCCACAGTTATGTTGTAGTTTAATATTATCTCTCGATGAAGAACAGCGCACATTCATCAGGGTCTCTGTCAATGCGCTAGTGTTAGCCAGCTGGCTAATTTTCAACTGCGGTACTTTGGACAGATGTTTAGAAACCTATAAAGTGATAAAAGTGAGCACACCATTAATTTGAAAAAAAAAAAAAAAAAACCCAAAGCATTTTCAAGACAGAACTCGAGTCATGCAGAGCAACAGGCAACAACACACTGCCAGGGCACACACACGCCTTTCGACACATGCTCACTTGCAGCGCAGCAATACACAACACAGCATACTGTTGGGCTTAGACATGACACATCGCGCACACCTCCTGCTTTAGACCTTAAAGCCTTGAGACAAAGAGCCTCTTGCCTTTGTTTTCTGCTCGGGGTAATCTGTCATTGGCTCACGTGTGAAAGAAAGCAAAAACGTGAATTATTGTTAGCGAGTCTACAGACCTTTTGTATTTTCTTGCAGTTGCTTTTTTTTTTTTTGTGCAGCCTGTGCAGCAAATTCATTTCCTTCAGAGCAGGGGAGGAAATTTATGCTTAAATTAGCAAGAAATCCCCTGAAAATGAGCAACAATTCATCAGAAATTAAGTTAAAATTAAGGGAATGATCAAGAGATTAGCTATTAGCACACTACTCCATATTATTATAAATATAGCAGGAACAACAACATTAATGAACTGAATACGACGAACACTTTTGTTTAGTAACTTTAACAATATATAGCTATATATGTTACATACTGTACACCGATCAGTAATAACTTCATGACAGGTGATTTTCTGGTTACTATGGCACCTGTCACTCGGTGGGTTATAATGGGCTGCAAGTGAAC
>CAAKHG010041614.1:4797-16004 GCA_901007715.1 Dactylopterus volitans | reverse complement strand
GCGCCCGGCGGGGGGGGGGGGGGGGGGGGGGGGGGGGGGGGGGGGGGGCATCGCGCATGCAAGCGGCTGGAAAGTAACCGCGTAAACAATGTGCAAATAATCTCCAATAGCATGCTCCTGTTCATGGGTAAGACAAGTTGAATCAAAGTGCGAACGTTGCTGCAGAGCTTTTGTAAATATCTACTGTATATATATAAATATATATATATGTAGTCGAGGCAGCTGAGGCTTAGAGTGCAGCCTTGACTTTGCCTTTTCTTGTAACATGCTCTTCCCCGCTGCTGTTAACACAGCAGCTTCACACACAAACGGTACATTGTTCGGGGCTGACAGGTGATCCTGCCTGGGGAGGCAGGGCAAAGTGATGGAACATAACATCTGTTCCAGCCTCCGCTGACTGCTATTCAAGTTAAGGTTTTAATCAGCTCCTGCGTCGTGGGGGAACCCTTCTCGGCGGCGGGGCGCTCTCGAGCGAGTGGAGGTATAGAAGAGCGCCGCCGTGCATTCATACCGGGATGTCAGCGTGCGTCGATCCGGGGCTAAATATAGAGCCGGTTGGTGACAAATCGAGGCCAAAACAAGCAGAAAGAGCTCCGCTGTCAGCGAGTTATTTTTGAATAGACCCTGTGTTTACCTCCATCTGGTCTCCAGCTTATCTTCTCCCCACCAGCACATCAAAAGTCATGTGTTGGTACTGTTCCTTTGTGAGACAATATTTATATCATCCCCATCTGTTTTTTATCTAGAAGTTGTTGGCACGGCAGAGGTGCATGCAGGTTTCCCTGTGAGGGTTTTTTTTTTTCTTCTTTTTGAGAAATCAGTCTTTTTATCCCTCGTGCATTGAAATAGGCCCCCACATCAAGACGCCGTTCTATTGGCTGCAGCTGATTAATTTTTTTTCTTCATTATTTAATCTGTAAAGATCCCATCTACTAATATATGGAGGTTACAGTTTTGTTATCCTTAAAATGACATCTCCCCATTTTGAAAATTCCGAAATATATGAAGATGGCGATGTTTTGAATTTCCCATTTCGGTTGCAAGGTGTCTCCTTCTTCTCTATCAAGTTCGTGCTCGGTGTTTGTCCAAAGGAGGCTTTAAGCTTCCATGTTACGTTTCGGTCAGCCGGACACCGGACCAGCAGTTGCCCTAAACAAACCTTGCCCGTCCCCCCGCCTCTGAAATATTTGATTTTTAATGGGCACAGCGAGATTGTATAGTTTGATCAAGAAACGTGAAAAAACAGCCCTCCAGCGTCTGCAGATCCAGCCCATCCCGCCTCAACGGCGGAGCACAAACATTCAAGTGTGGGAAGAAAAAAGGAACACATTCTCGACTGGGGGACGGGGGGGGGAGCTATAACTTATTTTATTTACGCTTTTAAATGAAAGCAGATGTTGAAAAATTGTCCTTGGTCATGTTTAGGATGATATTTGTAGCTCTTGTTTCGTCTGACAGATGATCCCAGACCGAAAAATGTCCACTTCTCAGCGATGTGAAGCCAAGAGAAGCACTAAACAGAGTCGCTGCCAACCGACTACTTGATGGCTTCGCTCATCTTTAGCGTTCTACTCGTTCACACTTCACGGTTCGCAAAGCGGCTTTGACGTCACGCATCTCGCCGCCGCGTCCGGCTGAAACCGGTCCGCTTCAGCCATGTTGGATCGCAGAAGAAGGGTTTTTAGCAAAATACAATGTGGGTGGCGTCCTGCTGAGGGCAGGATGATCCCGTGATAACGTCGGGCTGATTTCTCCGGAGAATCACGTGGTCCCTCTCGCTGGCAACTTGTAGCCCAATTAAATGTTTCCCGCTGCCTACTTCCTGCTTCCCTCTTACCTCCGGGCCTGTTTATTTCTTCTGCATGGATTGTAAAGATAAGCATCTTCCCCCGCAGGAAACCTGGATAGCAGAGAGGAAGGGTAGGCCTCATGTTCACACTATGCGAGCACAGTATGGAGGCTGCTGAAGTCGACAGGGGAAGAAGGCGACTCGCTCGTTGCCTTCGTGCCCTTAAGACACAACAGTGATTATTATATTTACTTTTCTTTGCTCCCAACTCGCTCGGTCCTGCTCGGACCGCCATTAAAGCGGCTGCGTCATCGGCCGTTAACAGTCGAGGTACCACAAAAGTTTCACTTTAGAGGGAAGAAGCACGGCCGCATAAAACTGTTTGACTCTGGTTATGTATTCTGAATTGTTCGCATGTCATGATTTTAAAAGGTTATCGTAGTCCGACGGAATATCCCGCAGGGTTTTTTTTTGTTTTTGTTTTCCAGTTAACCTCCTGTTTTGTAAGTGTGAGGGAACGTAAACTTTCATTTCCTTTTAGTAGTTATGGCAAAAATAAAGCATCTATTTCAAGCTGATATATGGTTATCGAGTCATTTGACTGAAACAGTTTAAACACATGGGCTCAGGGCAGCAGTTATAATCTGGGCCTATAAAAAAAAAAAAAAAAATCAAATTTACCCCGCTTGACTTGACCACGTCACACCGTCTTTAGTAAATTGGTCTGTCAACTACTGACACGGACAATATTTCTGACATTTTCATTTCACCAAATGTGCTCCGAAAGGATAAGAAGGCTTTTGTCCGCATCCCACAGAAAACGCCGCTCGCTCCGTTTGACCCGCATAAAACCAGAATCCACTTATTTCCCTTTAACTCAAGTGAGCCGAACCGCTCTCACTTAATGCCTGTGTTTACATTTGGCTCTTGCTGGCGGGGATTACGTGGGTCAAGTCGCTTTATTTTTTTTACATTCAGAATTAATCCCCCTCCCCACCCCAACCCGTCAAAGACCTTGATGGAAATGTTAACTCACCCGCAAGCGTGATCATGAAGTCCCGTCGTAGTGTTCAGACGCGCTTCGGGGGAAGTCGCATGGCACCACAACATCTTCACGTCTTACTGCAGCGCTCGGCTCCGGCTGGAGGAGCCCGAGGGAGTCGCAGTCAAGATGAGAGCGTGAAGAATTCTGTTTCTCAGCTCTTTAAACCACATTTCACAGCTCCCGACCCCAAAATGTGATCACCGTTTGTGTGTTTCTTCACTATATTTGATCAGTGCGCTGTATTTATATAAGTAATCAATACAAGTGTAAATCAGCGTGACATAAAATTACATTTATTGTCGGAGCGATATGATGTTTGCATGGTTCTGTAACCACATTTTCGATCCGACTCTGGGCTGCAACCGATGTGTATTTATCACATACCCATCAAACATTAGTGACCCTCATATCGACAGACAACAATGAACAGATGATCAGCCGATTTCCTTTCTCAGCTTTTCCAAAAATGAAGAGCAGTTCACGATTTACAAGAAAACTGGTCAGAAATCTGTGCCACATTTCTGTGTTATTTCTTTATCAGTCAGCGTCCAGGGCAGCGGGTTCCGAGGGATGCTGCACTGGGTGGGAATGGTGGAGGGGGAAAAAAGGCACCATGGGAATTTGAAAATAAAGGCTTAAGTAAATAACAGGATCCAGATCAATATTTTTCACCTTTCATCTGTGATGTTTAGTTGTTAGTCTTTTGGATGGTTGTATCGGTGAGAGCCTGGAGATGCTGATCGCTGGTTGTCGGTCAGCAGAACGGCCGCCAGGTCCCGGGGTGTGTCCACGAGTCCTGGCGCCGAACAGCACAAAACGGGCGTCCTTCCTCCTGCACACTCTGACCCGGTGAACCCTCAGACGGTCTCGCTCACATGAAACAATATTCAAACTCACTCTGAGGCCCGCCTACTGCACAATTCATACGCTGACCTTTTCACTCTCTTTCACTTTTGCCGTGTTGTGTTTTGCCATCGCCGTTCTGCTTCCGTTGTGGAATAACAAAAAAAATTCTGGCCTTGTCTCGCAGATCTCGACTTTTAGGCGGCAAGGGAGGACTATTTACCCCACAGTGCCTGAGAATGCAGAGAGGGAGGCCCAGAGTCTGTTTGTCCAAGAGGTAGGCTGCACTGGAATGCACAGAACAACACAAAATTACGTTCACAACTTATTTTTTTTTCAGTCAGAGAAAGGGCAGCACGGAGGGAATGTCTCCTCTCAGTGCGCCGAAGCTCCGTTGAACCTCTGTCACAGCTCGATGAAAACAAGCTGCACAAGATTAACTTGGCAGACTGAAACTTAACAGGATGAATGTCGCCTTCGAGGCGAAAAAAAAATTCCCGGGGAACGCTGAAACACCAAACGCTCGATAACTTTATTAACACCGGGGTTGATTATGTCTTTAGCGCCATTAGCCAATAAGTCCGATCACCAAGTGTGACGGCTGATTAAGTGAAGAAAGTCTATTTGATTACAGAACTTGGGGAAAAAGCCCGGGGACATTTCGTGGAAAAGTCTGGTGCGAGGGGTCAGGGAGTGGTCACAGAGCTCCGGTGTAGTACTAGCACATCGCCACAAACCTGATGTGAGACACCATTTGCCGCGTAAAATTGGCGATTCCATAAAACCTCTTTCATTCCATGCCGGCGTCCACCCACCTTTTGCTCGTGGCGGAGCGCAGATCATTACTGTGCTGTGTTTCTTCACTAGCATTTGTTTATGCCGGTGGAAACGATAAAGGGCAATTAATGGCCCCGGCGTTTATCAGGCTTGTGGTATTTTTTCCCCCCGTCGGCGTGTGTTTACAGAGCCGCCTGCTGAGGCATGAGCACTCCTGCTTTAAGATGGTTCAAAGCGGCGACGCTCTCCTCTGTCTTTATCTATAATCCCAAAGCAAACTGCATAAGAATGATAAAGCCAAACAAGCTGCAGACAAAAAAAAAAAATAAATTTAAAAAAAAAATGCCCCAAACACACACTCATTGAAGTTCCTCGGACGTCTGCTCAGTCGTTTGGTTGCAGTGTGAGTGAGAATTCCAGCCGTGGCCGATGAGATGATGAATGCTTGGCCGAGACGGCGTGATTTTTTTTTTTTTTTTTTTCCCCCTCGCACCACAGTGGCTTAACGTCCAGAGCAACAGTTCACCCTCCAGGTCGGAGGTCACTGTTAAGGAAGCCTCGTCTAATGCCTCAAAGATACATAAAACCCCAGGTCGGGTGTTGCGTGAAATCGCCGGGGCAGCTGCGGAGACGATCCCAGCTAGAGCCCCGCTGTTTTCCGATCGCGCTCCCGATCAGGTTGCATGCCGTGTGGACCGCGCGGCCACTTGTGAAGAACAGACTCCGGCGAGCTGCTCCTCTCGCTTACTTTGTCAATGAACAGATGCCTCCTTTTCCGAGAAAGGGAGACGCTCCCTCCCGGATTAGACCGAGGTGGAGTGTCAACACTCAACATAAACTCCTTCCCCCCCCCCTCCCCACTTTGCAGCCACGATTGTTGCTCGAAACTCCCACGTGAACTGGGCCCTTTCTTCGCGCATGTGCGAGATTCATAGACGCACTGCAAACAAATATTTTGGCAGCCATATTATGAACTGCACCCGTTAGAACTTGGAAATTTTATTTCCATTTGCCGGAATTTGTGACTGTAAGTATGGCTCAGAGTGGAGAACCTCGCGCCGAAGGTGCACGCATCAACAGAGGTGCCTCCTGGGCTTCTCGAAGCCCCTCCCCCATCATTTTTCTGAGGTCAGGGTGGCAGGTGATGTTCCATCTGAAATTTTCTGCAACTTTCTGAAACCAACATTCAGCCAGGTTTGGGAGAGAGAGTAGACGGCACTTGGCCTCAGTCACCCAGGCTTTCCATTTAAAATTTTCCCGCGTTGATTTTGCCCCCCTTTTTTTTTTTAATATGAAAAAGCAGGTGCGACCTTGAGTGTGCACCATTGTCACCACAGGAAGAACCCACAAAGTTATGGGATTGTTTGAACACGGCGAGAAACGGCTTTGTTTTCCAAAGGTGGGGCGGCAGGAAATGCCCCCGCTAACTGTGGCTTGCGATCCTTTCCCATCTTTTCAGTGCATCAAGACCTACAAGACTGACTGGCACGCGGTCAACTACAAGTACGAGGACTATTCTGGGGACTTCCGCCAGCTTCCAAAGTGAGTCTGTCGCCGAAAAAAAACAACAACCCTGCAGCAGGTGTGTTTGCTGCGTTCACAAAGGTGACGGGCGAGTGAGTCGAGACATTCTTAACCGTCGGGCAAGTAAGAACAGCTTTTAAAATGGCGCGCTGGGTAATTTCTGACTGCGGCCGGAGTGGAAATCACCGCATTGTCGGGCGCTTGTGTCATCAGCGCCGGCCTCCTCCCCGAAGACGATCAGCTTCGCCCGCCAACGCGCCGTGCTACCGAGTTGACAGTGACCTTGGCGCTATGGCCGCTGCCAGATTGTTTTGTCACTTTGCGGAATCCAAGGGAAGTTGAAACAATGCGCCGTGACGCGGGTGGCTCGTTTACAAAAAAACAAACAAAAAAAAACTCCGCAACTCCGTTCACTTCAAGGGATTCTCACCTCTGCCGCGTTTTCAAGACAGGCGGAAAACATCCTCGCGTGTTTCCAAGAGCAGTCGAGCTCTTGGAAACACGCTCTCGCGGGACATGTGCATTTACCGTCCGAGCGGAAGCGAATTACGAAAACAGCCATCAGCCCGTGCCCGTGCCCAGCCAGAAAAACAAAATGGATTTCAGTGTTGTGAATGCTGCTCGCGCAGTCTGTGCGTGATAATGAGTGGCTATGCTCGTGGAACGGCGTCTCAGCCTCAAGGAAACGCGCATCATCTGTAGCGCTTTGTCATGCTGTCATGTGTCAATAAGAATTACTAATGTGTGTCGCAGCAAAGTGTCCCGGCCCGATAAGCTGGCGGTCCACGTCTTCGAGGTGGATGAGGACGTCGACAAAGACGAGGTGAGCTTCCGTCCCACGTCTTTGCTGTTAGTCGTCCACGGAGCGAAAGTTAGCAGGGAATCGAACGCGGCGTCAGTTTCACATTTCGGTCATCTGGAGCTCATCTCTACTCACGCCTCCTCCACCGGACTCCCTGCCCCGAGAAAACTGCCCCAAAACTAAATGCTTTTAAATTCCAGTCAGCTGCTTTTGCTTTCCTGTTTTTATTAAAGTTCTTAGAGAGATTTAAGGAAGGTGAAAAAAAAGAAGCCATTTTTTGTGTTTAATAGCTGAACGCAACCCAAAGAATTATATGTAATTGCAGTTCAAGAATTTTGCCGCCGCGCCACGTCTCACAGCGACATTCTCGGGTTCCCCGTGCAACATTTGGATCTTGTCAGCCGCTGCTAATTCGTGTATGATGACGTGGGTGTGTATTATCGGGGGGGAAAAAAAAAAGAACAGTGTTTGTTTTCTTTGGAGAGGCTTGTGGGAGTGCACAGCAGGGAGGATCTTAAGTCACCTGACAGGCGCTCGGATTTAATGGGAGTCGCAGTTCAACGGCGGTACAAGAGCCGCGGCCACTAACGGCCAGTGGCGTCATCCAATTTGCTGTCGGGTTACGCTGAGTCCCAACACGCACGGCGACCCTGACCTCGCCTCTGCACATAATATGTAAGGTACGTAGACAGGAAAGCTTCCCTGAGTGCTGACTGAAATACAAATTTCACATTTTGCAAGACCAATTTGTTTTTCAATTATTTCATGCAGCAGTGTGGGGTCTGCTCTGCAGGTTCTCACTGGTCAGGGTCTTTCATGCTCAGTCCCATTCGGATGACAAACAACTCCCCGTCTGACTCTTTCTCTCTCTCTCTCTCACCTCTGGTCTTCCAACGTTTTTGTGAAAAACACACGCTGCTCAGGCAGATGAAAGAGAAGGATTTAAACTGTAGCCCCTAAAATAATTGATAATAATCTTTTAATACAAATTGATTTTTTAATTTTTTATTTTCTTGTAGGACAATGACTTTTGGGCAACATTTAAATTTGAAATTTGGCTGCGTCAGTTGCTTTTCCATTCAAATTTGCCCTTGACAAAGTTTCCTGGAGCAATTTATTTTTTGTTTTCGGAGGTCGGGACGAGCGAAGCCAGCGATCTGTGCGCCTCTCCGCGGACTGGTGAACGTTGTCTAGACACTCACGAGGAGAAACAGGCGCTGAACCTTTCCAGATGCTTTTCCGATCATCTCCATGAGAACCATTACGAATTATTATAATTCTTGGCGTTATTTTTTCCCTTTCTTTTCCTTTAAATCCCTTTTTTGCTGCATGAGAACGAGAAAAGAGAACGAGGAGCAAGGAAAAAGGAGCAATCCTGGACCAGAATGATGACATCTTGAAAGGCCATTCGGTCCTTCAAGTGTCAGGTATACAGTTCCTCACTATGGCCTTTCAAATTCAGTTAACTGAAAAATGGCCCAGCTTGGATTTCCATGCACGGATGATCCGGGCCGGGGCAGAGCTGCTCGGATCTTCCATATCTCCTCATGCTCCCTCATCACTCCCCCCGATTTGGTTTATTTTGACAGGTCATTATAGCCGGTGGATCTTTGTGTTTTGCCACATGTGATCTTTGCCCGCGCGGGGACGTGATCTCATGCTCGCGCACCTGAGAAGTGCGAGACCAGCGGCTGCATGCGTCGCGGATTATTTGGGTTCACAGTCGCGGTTTGTTTAATGTTCTTCCGCCTGCTTGTTTGTATTGAAATAGACCTACATCACGCTGGACTCGTGTGTCATCTAAAACCACATCATCAAAGGCTTTCTGCACAGTAAGACAATTCTTTGGCAGGGTGTGTTATAAGCATCGGTGATGCGATGTTGTGATATGACTCAAACATTCTCTTTAAACACTCGGAGTTCTTCTTTTTTTTTTTTTTTTTTTCTCCAAGCAAATTCTGCTGGAGCTTTCGAAAAATACGGGCGTGCCATATGTTTTTGGTGCCTGATCATGCAGAAACTCTTGATATTCTTGAAACTTGGTGGATGGGTGCAGCATGGCCCAGTGTAAAAGCCATTCAAATTCATGCTAGTTCCAAATCATTGGGCATTCATCAACATCAACATTGTAAGATAGCTCTTTTTTTTTGTTAACATAATGTTCAGAAGCCAGCGTGTGTGTTCTTGAAAATTTCTGTTGAACTTGTCATCACAGCTACAATTTCACCCTTCACACATTTTTTTTTTTTTTTACAGCGAAGGCAAATTTGTCTTCTTTTCCCACCATGTAACTGCGTAACCGATAAGAAAAAACACATTTTGCTCCACGACCCTCCCCCGTACACTCCAGTGTTCGGTGGATTTTGAAAGTCATTGAAATTATCTAGTACGGGATATAAAACCGTGTATTCAAGACTCAAACCAATGGTAAAACAACAACAACAACAACAAAAAGCCCACAATAAACATCCATGCTATAAATTACAAATCAGGTCTTTTAAAGTGTGAACTGAGGGATGTCCCAAGTCCGTCCTGTTTTTGTGTTTTGACATTTTATTTGAAACGCATTGAAGCTTGTTTCAACTTGAATTTGTGATATGAAAACAGGATTTTCAGAGTCAATTGCTGGCTGCATGACCTGGACTTTTTTTTTTCCCCAGTAGCTACAACATGACTGTGTTGTAATTGTGTTTTTTGCATCTCAAATCTTCATCTGGTGCAGGACACAGCCTCCCTGGGATCCCAGAAGGATGGGATCACCAAACATGGCTGGCTATATAAAGGCAACATGAACAGCGCCATCAGTGTCACTATGAGGGTGAGAGAGACGTTATAACGCAAATTACTAAACTGTGTGTGTATGTGTGGGCGTCTTGTAGCAAGGATAAAAAAAAAGGGATATGTAACAATCAACACATTATCAGATTTAGCTCTTATTCAATTGTTATTTTATGAAAGAAAAGCAAAAATCAGCAGTTTTCTCTTTATTTCAACCAAATATTGATACAATGGCATCCCCGTTCTCTACAATGAAGTTGATCAGTTTCGTCCTCATGGGAAAAAGCTTAGTTTTCCCATTTCAATTTCAAAACCAAAATTTGGAGATTTATTGAAATTTGTGTGGGAATTTCTTGTCCTGCATTTTAGTTATTGTGACTTTAAAGGCAAGTACAATTTTAAATTTTAAATGCAATTTTAAAAGCGATGCCGTTCACGTCTTATGACCGACCCTCTGAGGTGTAGACTCAATGAAATTAACTCACCCCGAAATGCTGTGTTGTCTTTTCTAATAACTAAGGAAATGAAAATTATATTTCCTCTCACTGTTCCAGTCATTCAAGAGGAGATACTTCCACCTCACCCAGCTGGGGGACGGCTCTTACAATCTGAACTTCTACAAGGATGAGAAGATCTCAAAAGAGCCCAAAGGAACGATTTTCTTGGACTCCTGCATGGGGGTTGTTCAGGTACACTCTAAAAATGTTCCCATTATCGCTCATGATTGTGAAGCCACAGTGACTCTGGATCACCCGTCGCCTGCTTTGCCAAACGGGATATCCCTGCCGGCGCCATGGCAACACAGGATGTAGCCAGATCCCGCACTGAACATTAAAATGCCATTTACCAGAAATAAACCGAGAGTGCGATAGCAACTTCCCCTCCGCAATTCTTGTATTGTCTCGCGGAGTGTGGCTCCAAAATAGGCACCGATCAGCAATAACATTATGACCAGTGCATGTTTACCGTAGCATACAAGGCCACACCCTGCAATGAATCCTCCCAGTTCGACAGCATCACAAATTATAGTCCCTATAGCAATAGTCAAAATATGTAAACACCTACCTCAAGCAGATTCAATAAAAAATTCAACATGAAATGCCTCCTCAAGAGAGACTTTATTGCAGGGGCGCGGCATTCTATCGCAAACTTGAACTGGTTATAACGCTGTGGCCGGGACGCCTCTCTGTACAACCCAGCACAGTACGACAGAATCACAAATTACGGCCCCCATAACCATCATCGAAATGTGCCAACACCTCCCTCAAAGGAGAATCAACCAGTATGGCTGTAGTGTTTTTACTTTCAAGTCACCCTCTGCAACATGATGGCTGTAAATTGTGACGGTGCTGAGCTGTGCTGGGCTGCACTGAGAGGTGTCACCCGATGGGTGCACGCGTATGGGTGCAATGACCAAAATATTAGGGACACCTCCCAGCATAACCCAGTACAGTTCAGCAGCGTCACAAATTACAGGTGTTGCACTACGTTCTGTGGTCAACATGCAGTGGTTTTAATGTTATTGCTGATTGGTGCGGTTTTAAGCTTCTTGCTAACGGTGAAGGACTGCTGGTGAATGTCACTGAGATCCTCTCCTGTCCGTTTCCCTGAAACCCGAGCCTGCCCCCCCCCCCCCCCCCGGCCCGCTT
>CAAKHG010041611.1:2929-26125 GCA_901007715.1 Dactylopterus volitans | reverse complement strand
GCGTGAACTGTGGCAAACGTCGCCCCCCAAAATGGCAGCGCTCGAGTCAGCCGAGGCCGAAGGCCGCACGCCGGAAAGAGGCGAGTTGGAGCTGGTCGCGCTACATTAGCACGACTAGCGCAGAATCTCCGGCTACACCGCCAGCAGCCCAGATCCATGTTGAGTAATGGACTCCAGATTTTGTTAGAAGTCTTACCAAAGAAAAACTGCCGGCTCCCTCCATAATTTTTTCTTGTGCTTCAAAGCATCAGGAGAGGTTGTAAGTCTGCCTCACTATATAAATATATATAGTTTGGCATATTCCATAACTTAAATTTGTTGCCCGGTTTACCCACTTTTCAGAGATCTGAGCACATCTGACATAGTGTTCTTACAAGAGGATCCATTGCAAGTACAAAAAAAAAACAAAACAAAAAAAATGGATGAGATGGGACGCACATGCATATGGAATCCTACCGAAATGCTAAACTGATGTACATCGATCAGCCACCGCATTAAAACCACTACACATCCTGAGAGGTGTTCCGAATGCATTATCACCCTAATGAATATGAGTGGGATGACCAAAATATTAGGGACACCTCTCAGTGTAACCCAGTTGAACAGCAAATTACAGTCCCAATAACGATCACTCAAGTATGGCAACACCTCTCTCACACACAGTGGCCCTCATTTATCGATACGATAAGCGGGCGTACGGCCAATTCCACGCAAGCTTCGGTATTTATCAGTTTGGACGGAAGATACGATCAGCTCTCACGTCAGGTCTTGAGCTCGCGCACGCAAAAACCCGAGTCTGTGGATTTGCACTGCGGCGCGGCAAAATCTGGCCGAGTCTGAAAAAACAAACAAAAATCAATAAACCTCAGCTGTCATCTAAGCATAAGCGGCCGCGTATTCAGAGCAGATGAAAACGGATTCTTTAAAACCAATAAAATTAATATTTAGTGAATTTAATCACTTTTCAAAAAGCATGCGTTTTACCACTTTTTTGTAAGATAAAAATATACGATCAGCTGGCGAACCTTGTTACCGAGCAGGAGCGCAGGTTCAACGGCGCCCACACACACACGCTTACACAGGTCACAGTGGGTGCGCTGCTTCAGGCTGCTCAACGGCAGGTGGGTTCTGTCTTGGACCAGCAAAGGGGGACCGCTACTGTAAACCCGAGCGAAAGTATGCGACGTTATTATGGCCTGTTCACTTTTGCACAACGTCGCATTTGGGCGATGGATGCGCCTTCGGATGTGCCGGCGCAGCCAGAGGAGCCGATGGCCCGGGGAACCGCGGCCAGCACGCAGCCTCCACCGGGGGCGACGCCGAGGAGACGGGAGCTCATTCATCGCTTTTAAAACGTAGACTATAAACTTAAACTTTTGCAAATGCGCCGCGGTATTTAATCAGTGATGTGATTGAAGTATCCTCGGTGAAACTGGCTGAAAGCGTTCTGAACACAGACGATGGACAACATTTAGTCATTTAAACATTTTATTGAGGCTTTTTTAGGGTTCCATTAATTCCTGTTAATGTCTTATTTATTGCCTCATGCTTTTAGGCTGTGGATGAATAAAAGATACATTTAAATCATCATTAGACATAAGTTAAGTTAGTTATTGAGAATTTTATTCAGACCCAGGTGGAGTCTGTTCCTACGGCAACGCTGTCGACTGCCTGCATCATCCTCTTCTTTTTATGAGCACCTTAAATTCCCGTTTTCAGACTTCCGAAAAAAGAGTTAGTCTTTGTTTTGTTCCCCTGAGATTCCAGGATGCGGATTTCCATCCAGGAAAAGTTTATTTCCTACCAGCATTACTCCTCTCCACGTTTGACCTCAGTTGGCGAGGCCACCTAACCAGGAATATTTGAGGGCGTAACCATGGGCGTAACTTGCTAATGACGATCGAATTCAGCCGCCGCATTTATCAAGACCCGATCATTCGTAACGCCGGAATCGGTCAGAAGCTCCATAAATGACACGTGAGTCCTGTCCTACGACCGATTCTGCGCTCAGATCTGCGCCCGTTTTCACGCCAAGGTTGATAAATGAGGGCCAGCCAATCAAAATCCAACATGAAACTCCTCCTGAGGGGAGAATTCCTGGTAAACACGCAGCGCTACAAAGAAAGCAGACACAAAGCAATGTTCCTCTGGTTTCGCCGGCCTTCCTCGCGAGAGCGGCCCACACTCACCCTGTTAAAGCGCTTGGCCTGGAAGAGGTGTCCGTTGACTCTGTAGAGTTTCCTCCATCTTCTGGCCCCACGGCGATAGATCGATTCTAGGAGAGAGGAGGGGGAGACGGTTGAAGAGCGGCGGCACGGCAAAGGGCCTGATGGGAGGGAAAATGGAGGAAGGCTGGAGGAGAGGGAGGACGGAGGTGGAGAAGGGAGAGGAAAGGGGAGTGCTTCTTCATAGTCAAAGTCACACACACACGCGCGCACACACACACACACACACACACCACTCCCTCCTTTATTGTCGACTTTTCCTTCACTCCCCTCCCTTCATCTTCCTCCCTCCCTACAGACCTCCATCCCAGCATAACCTTCATGCATGGTGACGACTGGACTTATCATGCTGCGTATAACCTCACGACAGGAACAACGAGAGCTACTCATGTTAAACTTCATGTTTGTGTACGTCTCACAAATGTTTTCCATCTTTCATTGTTCTTTGGCTGACTGAAGCAATCACAAATCCATAAATAAGACACCCAACGATGCCATAGGTCAGGCACAACACCGTGTCACCTCCTGGTGGCTGTTTGGTTGGTGGGTTGGTTGAAGACGACTCGTTTTCGGATAGTAAACCACTCTTGGCTCGATACGACAAGCTAGCAATTTGTGATGCTGCGCGGCAGCGCAACAAAACCGCAGTCCCAATAACAATCGCTAAAATGCATCAACTCCTCTCTCCGACAGATTCAATAAAAATCCGACATTAAACTCCTGAAGGGAGAATTTTGTTGCAGGGCTGTTGCATTACATTCTGCGGTAATCATGTTTTTCTTCTCCGAATTCCTATTCTGTATTCTTTTGATTAGTGTAAAAGACGCCGCAGCCTCAGCAGCTCCCTGCAGGGAGCTCCACAGATTTGGAGCCTGCTGAAATGGTCTCCGACGCCGCGCCGGCGCACGACTGGCGTTTGGAGGAAGCGCGGCGCTACGAGAGCCCCAGATTAACGCCGGGCTATTTGTCTGCACGCGTCGAGCAGCGGCACTTTGCGCGTCTCCATCGGCGCCGGCTGAGAACCCCGCTGCCCTCTGAATCAATAAATTATTGACCGATTTACATATGTATGTTTTGATGTTTGACAAACAGCCGCCGGCGGGGTGAAGCGAACTGCGCCGGGCAGACTCCCACTAATCACTCGCTCGCTGCTTTCCCAGTCCCTTCCCCTGCCTCTAATGGTTTTCCAGCGGAGCTGGTTGCTCCAGAGATGGGTGTGGCCAGGATATTATCCTCCTCCACTCACTGTTGCTATGGTAGCCACAGCCCGCCACACAGTTTACCGGCTATTATTAGTAAACAGTGAAGATGTCAGGAGGACATTGTCTGCTCATAAAAGTAAAATCTTGACAGCACGTCCCCCCTCCTCTGGATGCGCCTATCCCTGCGCATGCTGCGTATCGGATGGAGCCCTGGAGCCAAAGTGAAAGATTTAAATGCTCCGTCTCTTTAGGCTGAGAGTCGCCCATGTCGTGGAAGTACCGGGGCTCGAGCGTGCATTCAACGGCACCTCGGATGAGCGTGATCCCGGTGTTTTTCAATCATCCGGGACTGTGCAAACAGAGGGGAGACTGCTCTCCGGGGGACTCATCTGTGAATTCCCTCTAATCCTGTTAACTCCGGGCCTTTGCAGGAAAAGTGTCACCAGCCTCGGGGAGTCACTGTGCAATGTTTCCATGGTTACCCAGGACTTCTGCCTCTTGTTCTTCCGGGAGGATGAGGGAGAATGGGGGGGGGGACCGATGTGCCACATGCGAGGAAGGTGATCCGACACGTTGTGTGACTCACCCAGAGCGATGCTAAACACAGAGTACGTGGCTGAATCCCTAATTGAAACAAAGTGGATGATAGCAGCTCTTAGTCTCATCCATCCGACAGCTAAACCAGCTCATCCTTTGGAAGGCTACAGGGGGGCTGGAGCCAAATCTCGGGATACCGCCGAACCCAAAACCCTCACGCTAACCCCTCACCTCTGCCTCAATTACACGGCTACCGACGGCATCCGTTCGCACCCACGGAGCATTTGCAACCACCAATTATGTCATATCGTGTGAGTGTATATCACAATCTGCGTCTCCGCAGCCTTATGCAGCACGGAAAAATTATGCTAAAATATGGCCGAAAAAGGACGCTGCCGTCTAGCAGTGGTGACGTCATTTAGTGCTTTTTACAGTTTTAAATAGACAGGAAATGGTGAGGTGACTAACATGGAGCGGAAGGCCTCCGTTAGGTTTCAGGCTCGGAATATTTGGCATCAAGGGTGAAATGAGCGACTCTGACGGAGTTGTCAGTTTTAAACTCTTTTTTTTTTTTTTTAATGTTTTGCTTTGAGCCTTCAATGAAACACAGTCGGTCAGCTTAAATTTCAAGAAGTGTTACGTCACACAGTTATCACGCATACTGCGCACGCGTGTGTTTTCTCCGGCAAATTCACGGACGCCAGTGAATTTCCGCGCACCGCTCGCATTCACAGCTTCCATTGAAGCTGCAGCTGGAACAGATTTCGGATTTATCCCCCCGCCCCCGAGATGTGCGGCATCAAAGGAAAATACGAGAATTAAAAAAAAAACAAAAAAAAAAAAAACAGCAGCCTGACTGGATTCATGGCCTCAGGTGTACCGGGGAGCGCATCCTTAGATGAGGCCGACGAGATTCGGGTTGCTGCGGGGAAGTAACAGATGCGGGAGGTGGAAAAACAGCCAAAGGCGGCCGAAGAAGTGGCGGCGCCGATGAGCTGCGAGTCATCATTAGAGAGGTAAACACCGCCGCTGTGTTGACCCAGAAATTAGCCAGTGTCAACCCTCACCAAAGGAAACACCCCAGAGGGGCTTCCCACAGCCTCTATCCAGGTTTCGCCCGCGATGATCAGATTATCAGTTCTAATATGGATAATGGCGGCGTCTCAAGCCCCGCTCGGCGCATCCTTTTGCGCTCGGGGAGGCCGCTCGCGTTCGACTCGCAGCCCTTCAAAAGACCTGACCTATTACAGCATCCCTCTCTGGAGAGTCTCGCGCTGCCCCATTTTTCCTGCCATGCTGCCAGCAAGAGAGCCAGAAAAGAGTGAAGCGGCAAGCGGTGGGGAAGGGAAAAAAATAAAAAAAAATCTGAACTGAATACTACACCTCCAGACGCAAAGGCCAGCGCGCACAGTCCTGCCATTTTGTCCTCGGAGGGCACGAAGCGGAGTGGATGGCCCGCCGGTGATACCGCCGAGCAGCAGGAGAGCAGGGTGGTACGGCCGAAACCTCGCCGGGACAGGACATGTACGGGGGCCTGACTCATTTCCAGACATTGTTCCACTCGCTCGCAGCGACTGCATTTGGGTTGCTACCAACAACGCTCGCCCCTCCCTGAAATACCCTTCCGACGACAACAACAGAAAAAAAAAAAAAAAAAAGAAAGAAAAGAAAAGCGGGAGGCCAGAAATACACAATCCCATGTGCTTCACCTGCTGAACTTGGCAGAGCGCGCTTATTTCCTGCGGCCACATTTTAAGGGTCATTACATAAAGCGTAGCATCGCCGGCCTCCACTGCCAAAGAAGCTAAGAAGATCAATGAAAAAGCCCAGAGGCAGTTTTAGACACAATTAGACCACAATGATAGGGGATGCTCAATAGGGCCATGACTAACTCTGTTAGTTGGGATTTTTAATTAAAGCAGCTATTCAACTGTCCTTTCTAATCGTATCTGCCCCGTGTAAAAAGAGGAAGTGGGCCGGTGTCTTCAAGCGCATGAAATTGCAAAAGAAGGTTGGATCTTAAAGTCAGTGAAATCCGATCTTGGACTTGTGGGGGCCGGGTAGGTGGGGCGGTGGGGGCTTCAATGGCAGACGTGGCAGCATGCGGAACCTCTTGCTGATGACGCAGTGTCACAGTTTGACACGTCAGCTACAAAAGGTGCCACCATGGCAACAGATGCACGCCCCCATTCGTCTCAGGACGTGCACCCGCGAGTCGTGGGAGGTTTAATGGTTGATGGAAGCGTTTGTTCACCTCAAACAGGTCGTTTTTGGGGTTTTTTTTCCCCCCCATCGGATGACTCAGATTCTAGACTCCACCTCATCAGTGTCTGATAACTGGAGAGGCTTCATGAATGTGACTGGAAACATCTGAGCCTTTCTCGGCTGTATCGCGCCACAACAAAAGATCCATGCTGGTAATTACTGAGTTGATTAACCTCTGTTCAGGCAACACCATATTTATGCATCCGGAGGCTTTATTGTGTTTTATCTCACAAAATTTGATGCTTTTTTTTTTTTTTTAAAGGCAACATCCAAAACCAGCTGACAGGAGACCCTTCAGCGTTGAGATGAATGACCTTGACCTCATCACAAGGGAGCTGACATGACGGAATAATCACCATCTCATACGGCGCCACTTACTGCGTTTGTTCATTACTTTGTTATTGCAGAGCTCTTGTTATGATATCATTGGGAGTAATGTTAGTCTTAAATGACTCTTCATATACTGGACTAATACTGTGGGCATCATTATGTCAGGTAAAGCACTTGGGAGCAAATACAAACTGCTGATTGGTCAGTTTTCCCACTGACAGAACAACAGCGAATCAGTTAAAGTTTACATACAAATATGATTTGACGGCTTTAAACCTAACGAATGCAGTGACTGCTAATTAACTCCTTATATTTATCCTCTATGATAAACCGCATCCCTCAAACTCCCAATTAACATCAGCATTACTGAAACTGACGACACAACTGTTTGACCTTTGACCTGTCTTGGCGGCAACAGCACGCCGACTTTTATGTGGACCGGTGTATTGCGTCGGCGCCCCTCCACAGTCCACACATGTGGGTGACTGACGATGCACGTTTAGGAATTTCCATCTATGCCTATAAACTAATTCACCTCAAAACAGGCGCATCAAAAATCTTTTATAACAATTTTTTTTCATAGATTATGCTACTGTGGTACAACTAACCAATCACCTCACCGCATTTGAGGGCTTCATCCCTGTCTAAAAGTAATCCATAAGCGAGGGAAAAAGTATAATCTGGGCTTGAATGACAACTATGACAACTGCAATTACCTACAACAGGAGTCTGTCCCCCTACTGGGGGGCTGCAGGTATTACAGGTAGCTAAATAAGAGCAGCTAGCAAATAAGAGCAGCTAGTACATCGTCATTGTCTCCGCTGTGCATTCAGAGGCGATTGCGTCTAAACAGATGCGGCCTGGAGCGAGTGATGACTCGGTCGTTAAGGTCCCGTCAGGGTGTTCAGATCGATGATGACATCATAATCTGCTCGAGGGAGGAGGGTCATGAACTTGTTTAACAATGACAACTACCCTCATTGAGGTTGATGTCCTCGGTGATACGTTTCAGAAACTCAGCCAACGAAATCGGCGGATGCAGGACACCAACACACACCTTCCACGGTCGGCAGATAAATTCACCAACGATGTGGAAGCAGCCAGTGACAGAGGGAAATCATTCACTGAACACAGTGAAGCATGAATGAAAACTCATATGTCTGACCTACAAAAAAAAAAAACAACGTTTCCAGAGGCGTTTTATCAGCGCAGGACCCAGGAAATATGACTGGTTGATACACAGTGAAGTGGCCTTAATGAGCGTGTTTACGTGCAAACAGTCAAGTGAACACCAGCGTACTAGACGGTCATGTGAGGCTGCTGAAAGGCACAAGATTCACAGCCTCATTAGTCTCCCCGCTAAGGTCTCCCTTTTATCTCACGCGCAGGACATTAGCACCATTGTCTTGTGCCGCACGTTGGCTTGTTAAACCACCGAAAACACATTTACCGGGAAAAATGTGCCGCCAACATCAGCGCGCAGACTGCATCGCCAATCAGCCTCTGAGGCGCGGCGCCTTAAGGCGGCGCGGAGCCACAATGTCACCGGTTAGATGTTGATGTGTTGTTGTCCGACTGTCTGACCACGACTTCACTCTGTCTGCGTTGCGGTGTGGCGGCACCGGCGGCATTCCCAACATTTCCTCTAAAACCTCTCCCACTGCGTTTTGAACAAAGCGAATTGTCGGTCCAAGCGGAGATAATGCAGTATTTTGAGATTTCAGTCAGATGAAAAAAAAAGAAAAAAAGCAGGCTTACGTCACTTATCATTAAGACGACGACCCGACTCGAACCCCGACAAATACTCAGACCTCATTTGGCTCCCAGTGATTCGACACTTTGAAAGTCAAACTGACGGAACGCAGTCGACAGCGAGTACATAAAGGCAGACGACTACATTAATCATCTCTTAAAATGTTCAAATTAATTCACGGCCACAGACTGATGATTTATAAATATGGTTTTTCTCACTTGTCATTGAGTCCATAAAATGTCAAAAGGAATGGGAAATGCGGGTCACGTGTTCCGTCAAAGATCCTGTTGACACTGAGAAGGCGACGGATACTTAGAAAACTTTGAGAGGCCGCAGTTTTTCCACATAATTTTTGTCAGAAAAGAAAGAATTCTTTTCTCTTTTTGCACGCAGTGTTGATGCCGTGACAAAAAGAGTCAAAACATTTTGTTCTGAGCCTCCTCGCGACAGGAGGAACCTTCAACTGCCCCAATAGACTGCAAATGCTAATGAGATGCATGAGACCGGGATCGTCGGGAGGGAAACTAAAAAGCGGACTTTTTATAACTCGCCATATTTTTGAAGTTTTTGAAACCACAAAACAAAAACTGAAATCAATGCTCTGGGCAGAATGTCCTCAGGGCAGAAGAACGGAGGCAAGAGCGGCTCTGGTCTTTGAAAGATAAGCCACAGTTTCAGAGACGTGTCTTAGCTGAATCCTTGTCTCATTCGGCAGTAACTAAGCAGTTACCATGGCAACCTTTGATTGCATTCAAACGTCTGATTCAGATCAAACGATCAGACGGCGTCTCTGATCGCCTCCGGCTTCTAACCGCGTTTTGTCCGTCATTTCTGCCAATCCAACTTCATATTCTAGCTGGTGCTATTTTCCAAACAAGAACCGGTCGACTGAGTGAAAAAGTCGGCGCCGCTGTGCTGCGTGCGCGTCATCACGCATGCAGCAGGCATGTACAGACCGCTGCCTACGGACGTTTTCATTAATTTCTCCTAAAATACGGCATGGAGATCTTCCCTCTACCTTTGAGTCGCACATGCGGTCTGAGAATGTGCCAGCTCGCATGTGAAGTCCAGCTGCCACCGTGCAGGATCGCGCCGGTCTTTCGGCGAAGCTGGAACCCCTCATGTGCGGCTGTCGTCAAAACTACTCCCGGCGACATGTGCGAGTGCACCGCGTGAGGCGGTACGCCTGAAATTACGCCCGTCATCAGAGTGGCAAACAGAAGCAGGCGTTTTTCGACTCTGGGCATCGCTGGCGCCCGTCCTTTTTAAGGGGACAGAACGATCCGGGGGGGGGTTTTCAGAGAGGTTAGGTCCCGATCAGACCAGCGACCACACGCGCGCTCAGAGTCCCAACTCGCTCCGGTTTGCATTTCATCCACAGAATGCATGCGAAGGTGATTTAGCTCACTCTTTTTTTTGCATGATTTGTATTTAAAAAAGATTTTTTTTTAAAAAAGACGTGAATGTAAATGATGTCACCGCCCCGGCAGAGGATAAGGCAAAAACGGGCTCGGCTCAGACCGGCACGGACCCGAAGACCCCGGCGGTGTGGATAATCCCGGTGGTAAAAGCCGTCCCAGATTTCCTACCTTTGACTCGAAGGTAGAAAAGCAGCGTGAGAAGCATCACTCCTGCGGAACGATATCACTCTCTCACACCCCGGATCTCATGGTGGTCTCTACACTTACTCCGCTACTTCCGATCCCGTCGTCGTCCTCCCTCTCCTCCTCCTCCTCCTCATCCCCTTCCTCCTCCGCCTCTCTCTCTGTCTCTCTCTCTCTCTTCCCTCCCCTCCCTCATTTCTTGCCTTCGCTTGCCGCCTGTCTGCCTGCCTGTCTGCCTGCCTGCCTGCCTGCCTCTCCCCGCCTGCCCGTCGCACCCCTCTTCCAAGTGCAAACGCAAACAAAAACCCACTAAATGCGGGTCACACTTGTTCATTTCGGGTTTTTCTTGGCGTCTTGCGCATCAAGCGTTGCTCGGTGGAGGGCGTCACGTGACCGGGGCTGGATCGGAGGCACCTCCTGTCTGCTCCGGCGCTGCAGTTGCAGCGTTTTGGCCACAAGATGGCGGGGGACGTTGTGAATCAGACGGCGCCGCCATCTGCACACACACTGGAGCCTAATTTAATTGGGAACTATTTTAGCAGCCGACCCGTCTCTCGGCGCACTTTTAATGTGAATGACTGCCATGTAGCACGTATCAGATTGTACAAGTATTGGGAATCGGTTATGAGGCAAAAGAAATCAGCCGACAGGTAATGTAGTTCCATTTTCTCCCAAACAAATTCCTGCTCTGTAGTCCGAACCTTTGTAAATATAATGAAATGAATTGAAGACTAAATTCAATCCACAAGTCCACAAGTTATACTGTAGATTGCCAAATTGCTTAAACAGAGTATTTTCGATTTTTGGCCTATAAATGTGGCATATTTGAGACAATATTCCAAATAACATAGTTGTTTATATTTGTATGGCAGGGGAGTTGCATATATTCGAAATTGCAAAGGGAAGCAGAAGTTTATAAATTACTCAGAGGAGGAATGATGCATCGTGATCAATTTATGTTTCTGAAACTATTTTTTGAGTTACTATTGCGTTTTCTGCACTTTCTGAATAACATTATTTGTTTCATTGTTTTTGATTGGGTTTTTTTTTTGTTGTTGTCTTTTTTGTTTTAGTTTTGTTTTATTTACATGTTCCAGTTAAATGACTTTCTTCATCATCACCGTAGAGTCCTGTAATAACTTTTGGATTCTACATTAACTCATAATTCCTGGTCTCTGCTGCTCCAAATGAATAAATGTGCTGTTTATCTCTGCGACTGCGAGGTCTGCAGAGACCGTGTCATGAAAAAGGAACATCTGTGAGATGTCTGCAGAGGTGGGCGCGTCGGTGGAGACGTTGCTCAGTAAATGAAGGCGGAAAAGAGCATCAGTGACAGTTTACTGACATAAAATAAAAAGATTTCTTCATTTCAAAAGTGTTATTATCCCTTCAACGGATGTTTACACAAATATATAACTTCAGTTTAGCAGGACCGACATGAAGCTGAGGCCCAAACTTAATGGCAACGGCGCCCTCTGCTGGAATAGAGTTAAACCGCAGCAGGTCTCATTGTCATTACTCACTTTGAGATTCATTAACATCACCACCTTTTATCATTTTTAAGCGTGGGATTTGTCTTTCTCTGAAGATGTGACCAAGATATTGATCATCCGGGCCGGTGCAGGCCCTCCATCCGCATTTTTCTCCACTGTGGGCTAACAGGACGACGCCGTGACATTATGACCTCATGCATTTTGTGCTTGACGGGCAGGATTCCTTGACTCTGTTTTATTCCATTCAAACCAATTTATACTCTGCGACTGGCTTGTCAACTCCACAGTGAAAACCAATTATTCTGAGACGAAGCGCGCAGCCTCCCCGACCCCGCAGTTAAACCCGATCGAGCGCTAATTCTCCGGTGTAACTTCTCACTTGTTACGGCAGCCCCGTGGCGGGTTTTGCTTTGAAGATTCACGCTTCTTTCCTCCGTGTAGATCCACCATGTGACCGGAACAACCCGCTGGGTGCCTTCGGGCCAAGCGCTTCCCCATCGCTCCCCGCTGCCGATCCTGTCCGACGCCAGGGAAAACTCATCCTGAACGCCCAAAACAAACGGCGTCGGAGGAGGATTTGAAGGAGCTGATTCAAGCGCCGTGACTGTCTGCAGCGCCAGACTGCACCGGCTGATAAACCTGGCAGTTTGTGATGATGGCCAGCTTCCGGTCAGATAACTGGGACACATTTCTCATCCTGGCTGGACGGCGACCAAACCCCCCGCAATATGATGACGAATAAATGCATGACTCTGCCTCACTTCCTCTTTAAACCGTGCCCCTCCGCCACAAAACACACCGACAAATGCGATTCCTTTCACTGCCAAGCCCATTACTACGCCTTTGCCTTCATATACCGTTTATGATAAAAGCGAAGCCCGAGGACGCCCCTGCAGAGGAGTTCCTGGTTTCATTGGGCCCCGTAAATTACACCTTCAAAGTCTTGATTATGTGACGGCCGGCGCGCCCACAGCTCCGCTCCCCCGGCCAAACTCGGGACACATTTAGTGGATGTATATCCTGGCCTGGCAGTGTTGCAACACCGGCGAGGTTGTGCAAGCATTTTCTGCATTCCTTCACAGTGAGGGCGTGAAGGGCTGTTTTCTAGGCCGGACCCGTAACTTTATCGCAGCAACCTTCGAGACATTTTTACTTTATCAGCGGGCTGCGTTAGCGCCGCTGCAGCCGGCAGTATCTGCACTCAGTCGCTGAGATGCCTTGCAATCGGCTGTGGGCTTATTTTAGAGGGAGGAGCTGAGAGATTGGGAATACAGATAAAAAAAAAACACACCACCTTCACTCTGCAGCATTTACCAGCTGTCCTTCAAACATTGAAGGCTCCAAACAAACGGTTCGTTTGTTGAGCTTCAAAGTTACCCTCGAGTGAAAAACTGAGTTTTTAACCTTGTTAAACATCCATATCATGTTTTTTTTTTTTTTTAAGTGTTGAAACATATTCCACGTGGGAAATAAGCTATCAACGTCATGGCTGGGGATTTCTGCTTCAGATCTACAGCGAACCAATGACTGCCTCAGGGAAATGATCTCTAGTAGTCCAGGACTTCTACGTAGAAAACACAAGGAACCTGTCATGAGTACTCATGGGGAGGCTTCCTGGATCATTAGCATGTGGTGTGTCAAAATGGGGAGACACTAGCTATGAAAGAGAAGGAGGAGGATACGCCTGCTGCAAAGAGATAGGAAGGAGCTACTGAGAAGATGGAAATGCTAGCTGCTAAGAATAATGAAAAGGTTAGGGTTAGAGTTAGGGGAAGTAAGGCAAGCTAGCTACTAAGAGGAATGAGGAGATGGTTGCTACGATGAAATAGTCGGAGAGGCTAGTTACCTTCTAAGGAGGAAGAGGATTTGCTAGCTGCTAAGAAAAAGTAGGAGACGCTAGCTACCAAGAAGAGAAAGAAGGAGGAGGAGACACTGGCTACCAAGAAGAGGGAGTCAGTAGCTACTAAGAAGAAGGATGAGGAGGAGACACTTGCTACCAAGAAGAGGGAGTCAGTAGCTACTAAGAAGAAGAAGGCGAGGCCAGCTTCTGAGAAAAAGGACGACATGCTAGCTAGCTTCTAAGGAGGAGGAGATGCTAGCTGCTGAGAAAAAGTAGGAGACACAAGCTACTAAGAAGAAGCAGAAAGAAGAGACACGAGCTACCAAGATGCTAGTTTCTGAGAAGAAGGAGGAGGAGATTGTAGCTTTTAAGGAGAGGGAGACGCTGGCTTCTAAGAAGAACGGGAAGATGATAGCTACTAAGATGAAGAAGGAGGTGCTAGCCTCTAAGAAGAAGGAGGACGAGATGCTGGCTTCTAAGAAGAGAGACACCAACTATGAAGAAGAAGACGGAGGAGATGCTACCTAGTGAGCTAGTGATTGGAGATGGGGCGGGGCCAGATTGACACATGGAAGGATCCCCAAATACTAAATGAGGAAGTATGTGTAGAGTTGAACTCAAGTCATTTCAAGGCCATGACGGATTCAATTTCAAGGAAAAAACTACATTTGCCATTTCGAGGCACAGATTGTAAGGGACTCAAACCCGCGGGAGGACTCCTTTAACAAAGAAAAGTGAATTCTGCCCCAAGTTGAGGATAAAATGACCCCTCCCCAAACACACTAAAAGGCAGCGCTACGTTAATGAATCTCAAGGTAAAAAACTACAATGAGTCTGTACTGCTTTATTACTCCAATACAAGAGGGGGCGCTGTCTACATTGCTTACCTCAAGCTGCTGGTTAGCATGTTTTTTTCATTCGAGGGATCAACAGCAGTTGGGATATCATGACATCTGCATTCAAGTGGATACTTTCTAGCTATTAATCCTTTTAGTTTCACTTAAGAGTTTAAAAAAAAAGTCACCTATTGGATGTTACATCTAAAATCATTCAGTCCTCTGTGCTTCATGTTTCAGTTCAATTAATTCCATCAAAGTGTGGCCCTCCGCTGACTGCTGACCTCCCGTCAACTACGTCTGACATGTTGTTTCTCTGCGACGGAGCAGCATTATGACCAGAAATGTGGATTTCCAGGTTCACGCACAGTTCTGGATTACGGCTCTCGGAGTAGCCTAAAATATCACCGCTTTTGTGGTCCTGATCAACTGTGAGCAGGCAGCTAACTGAAAAACATGTAAGCAAAAGTGGATAAATCCCCTTATGTGAAGCATTAAGGGGGGCGGGATTCCTGCCCATTAAAAAAAAAAAAAAAATTTAATTTCAGGTCCACACATACAAACGCGCACCCTCAACGCTCCAGACAATATGATAATGTTCATCTAAATCCCAACGACCAGACTAAATCCGAGCTTTCCCGCTCCCGCTTGTCTTTGATGGTCTTAACCTTGGAGGGTCACTGCTCTGCAAGTCTGTCTGCGGCTGCGTTATGTCATGTTACACAGCTTTTGTCCAAACTGCCTTCGCTTCCCGAAACGGGAGGGCAAGGTGACCTCGCCCCGGCGTGTGGTGAAGTGAGAGCAAGGGACGGAGCCAGAAGCCTCATTCGAGAAGGTCGAGAGGGAGGAGAGAGGGAGCGGTAAACGGAGGGAAGCCATGTCTGCTCCAGCGGCTCGGCTGCGGAGCGCCGGGAGCGCCGGCGCACATTTCGGCAGCTTAGCGGGCCACTGCGCGCGCCGCGTCGCCTCAGCCGGGGCCGGCCTCGGCGACGCCGGCCTCGGCGACTCCATTGTCGCGCGGCTTGTTTGTGCCAGCTGAGTTGGCTGCCCGGTGGCAGCATTATGCAAGCGGTCCGGCCCTTTGTGGATTAGCTCTCTGAGCAGATGTGCTCCGGGCCAGCCGCTATTCACTGCAGAGGTTCAATAGCGGGACGTGGCCGAGCGCTCCAAGTACGGACGCGTGACAGAACGAGGTCAGCCGCGAAGGTGGGGAAGGCCCGCGGGAGGCGGATCCCGCATTTTAAGCCCTGGTTTATGGGATTACTAATCCGACAGGATGCTTGAGAGTCTGATGAGTTGTCTTGATATTTGCCTCCATCAAGCAACAGTTACAGAGTAAGCTACTGAAAGCCTAAAAAGAATGGCTTTTGACAAAAAGGAACTAATTTGCGTTGATAAAAAAAAAAAATTTGATTTGACTATCATATGAGGTGTAAAGTAGACATACTAGTTAAGCGTGATAAACATCACTGGTATTAATGAGCAAGCCCATCATTTAAGCGCCGCGATCCGCAGTTTCTCCAGCTATTCGACGCCGGTGCCTCGAAAACTGTCTGAAAAGATGAAAAGTTGTCATCACCATTGGCGGCATCATCCGCCCAGCCTTCCTGGAGGCAGCGGGGATTCCTCAGACTTTGGAACTTTGCTCCTCACGTGGGTGCCACAGGAACGCTTGGGGCAATTTACAGCTTGTGGACACATGCAGCCTCTCAGGTTTGTGCGTCGCTGCTAGCAAACACATTCACTGCAATCACATCAACATGTCATTTCGCCCGCACCACAAAAAATTGACTTGCATGGTTATAATCCTTTTCTGTTTTCTAAGTCTTTTACATTATTATGGATTTTTCTGGCTCGGTTACACGATGCCCCCATTCTTATCTAATCTACAGTGCTCTAATTGGCCGGCGGATTATCCAACATGCTAAAAAGCCATTTAAAAAAAACCCAAAACACAACACCAGAAATGTTTGAGATAATGGAAACGATCTGACTGGACACCGACTGAACTGTCCTTTAAGCTGCTGGCAGTTCACTGCCATTGTTGCAGGTTGGATGAGGTGCTGATGGATGGTCAGCGTACGATGACCTGCAGGAGGGAACCGTTTTGGCTAGTTAAAAAAAATAAAATAAAAAAAATTTAAGCTGCATTTTCAATATTTTCATATTATCTTCCTCTCAGATGGCCCTTTCACATGTGACTACACTTTTTTTGTTCCAACCACAATAAACCTGTATTCCTGCGCCTAGTGGCAGTGAAGCGGCGCGCTGTATGCCGACGCAATTGTATTGAAACGAGTACTATTACAGTATGCAAATAAGGCAATGTAAGGCTTCACTAACACTCACTTTCAAAAGTTTTGAACTTTTGGGTTATGTCTTGTTTCTCGGTTGCTGCTACAGAGAGAATGAAGTACCCCTGAATTCCAGGTACGGGCACCGACAGCCATTCAAGTGAGCCAAACCCAAAACATGATGCCTTCCTCTTAACTGTCAGTGAGGCGGTCGTGTTTTGTAACTTCTGCCTCTCAACTTTCACATGCGAATGGCTCGCCGTCTCCCCGAACCATTTGACACACGCTAATCTCATAAGCTGTTCCCTGAGAGGCCGCCACGGCGCGGGCAACCCCCGTCAGATGTGTCGGAGCAAAAAAGGCTTATGATTAAAATGAACCGAAATCCATGCGGCCAGACCACGAGCGAGAGCGGCGGCGCAGAGGGTTGCCTTTCTCTCAGACGCTCAGATCAATATCCCTCTCCTTTGCTTTTGAGAGAACGGCGCCGGTCCAAAAGGCGCAGGTTAAAGATTTCAGCAGGTTCTCAAGAAGAAAAAAAAAGCATTTCCTCGAGTGACAGCTGACATGACCCAAATTCGAGCCGGGTAAGACAACTGCCATGTCACTTAAAGATTTAGTTCCAACCCAGTTGGTAAAAATAGGCAGAAGGGGAGAAAGCCGCGCTCTTGAGAGACTGGCGGGTTTTTGTCGAGGCTCGTTCGCAAATCAAGCCGCCTCTCGCCAGAGAATAATAGGGTCAAATCGAATGCCTGGCGAAGTCGCATCGAGTGAGGGGAATCTAAAACAGCTGCCGCCGCGTTCCAGCCACGCGCATGTTTCACATCCCTTAAAAAAAACACAAAAAACTCACAGGCGCGATTTACCAGGATAAGTGGAGCCGAGGCTAGCCCTCATTAGGCGACCACTTAAACGCCGACAGGCTGGTCCATTTGGTTTCATTGGGTGTTTCGGCGGTGCAACGCGTCAAGGGTAAATGTCCGCACTTATATAAACATCAGCATCGGACGCTCGGGGCACGGAATGCAAGAGGAGAGGAGGAAGCGTCGGTGGGTGCATGCATGCATTCATGACGAGCCGCCGGCTTCCGCGGGCGCGCCGGGGGAGTCCACCTCATTAGGAGTGAGGCGGCAGCACTCGGGGACCTGATAATGAACCGGTCGGGCCGCGAGCCGAGTCCCGCCTTCCGCTGATATCTAATGACGCCTGATCATCAGCAAGACACACGATATGATTAACCATGGCGTCGCATCGATCGGCGCGTCAATAGTACACTGTGTACTTACAGGATCTCGTATGAGGCGGTCAGCCGCAGCGGGCGCGTGCGCATCCTGTCCTGCCTATAAAAAGCAACGGCGGAATGTCTTGAGAGGCCCAGAACTGGCGAGAACACGGTCTGGCGTCTCGGTGCAGCTGTCTCGCGCATCCTCAGACACCAGTTAGCGCTTGTGCTGCCTACAGCGAAAGCTGCTCCGCGGTTTAGCCGGGGAGAGACACTTTCTAATGAAAGCTCGTCATCCGGCTCATTATTTGAGCCGGGGTCGGCATGCGAGGCTTTGAATAGTCGATCCGCAGCCTCATTTGGAAGACAAACCTCTCCAACCATGGGAACCAATATTCTGATTATATCTGCTGGACGACAGACCCAGTTAGCTGCTGTGTTCTTCTCGAGAGTCAAGCGCTGCCCTTATTTTTTGTGTAAATTTCACAGCCATTTAAAGTTCTCCACTCCTCTCACCCACTCCATTTTGTCCTGCCAGTACTGGGAGAGAGCTTCCGGTACCGAGCCCGCCTCTCAACCTTCAGGCCCCGGCTGCTAATGACGAAACGTGGGGATGTTTATTGTGCAAATCGCTCGGAAATTAAAAGTGTTTATCCGCCATTTTATTTGACCGCTACCGAACGGTTATCGATCGGTCCGCCACTTGCGGCACCTCATCAGTCAAAAGACGCACCTTCAGGGAGCTTGTTTTAATGGAAACCCGGATCCCTGATGTGCTGAGCCAAATCCTGGAGCATCAGCATTAAAAGGAGCCAGATATTTTTCTCAAGGGTTGGGTTAATTGAGAATACCGGTTGATGATCGATGAGGGCGTTCTCTAAACGAGCGAGGGGAACATTCAGTGAGGAGCAAGGGGAGACTGGTAAAATAGTCATTAGTGCACCAGACCAGACAGGTAAAATCGGAAATCCATCCAACCTTACGGGTGATTATCACAGCAACTTCAGCGGTTCTCTTTTGCGAGTTTCTCTTATTTGCACATCTCATTCTAAACAGAACCGAGACATTCGGAGGGTTTACGACTTAAAATGCAACATGCTGCTGCAGTTTTTGTTGAGGTATCCTCGCTGGAACGCTGGATGCACAGACGGAGAGACCGAGTCCGGCTTTGAAGGGCCTGGCTTTGAAGGAATACGTTTGCAGCATATTTTATGTTCTTCAGAACACTGAAAAAAAAAAGGTAAGAATAGATCCTACTTGAGCATTAAATTGGAGGTTTCCGGTTCTAATCAGGTGAAGGCAGACTGAAAACACTTTATCGTCTGTCCTGCATCCGTAGGACTGCATCTCCAAGAGAGCACCTTCAAATTTAAGAAGACAGCTGAGATGAAAGGGGTACGTGGGCGCCTATGCTGGCTGCGCTGTTGCGATGTAATCTGCCGAGCGGTGACTTACTCACAAGGAGGCGGCTTTTAAATAGAATCCACAGGAGGACAAAGTACCCCATTGAGGATCCCACCAAAAGGTCAATTTCCTGCCTCTTTTACATTTCCAAAAGACCGAAATCAATTTGGACTCAGGTGCATTTCACCGCCGTCTTCCCCCCGGAGAAAGACGCCGCGCTCTTGAACACGAGTGCATGGCATTAGCAAAGGGAGGCAAGGATATGAGGAGCCGGAGCCGTCGATGTGTCAGAAACATAACGGTGATTCCTCGCATGGGCCAGACCTCCAGATTCTCGTCAGCTCGAGCGGGAGCCTTTGCGCACTGACTAAGCAGACCCACACACACGCACACGCACACACAGCTCACCGGGGCTGGGCAATGAGAAATCAATGCGGTGGCTCTTGAAGCCCGCGGTTCAGAGCGATCGCTCCTGGGGAAAAAAATGAGGGTTTCCTCTGTAGGAGAGCAGATGAGGGAAGATGCCGCTGAGTCGCCAGTCAATAGCATTATGAAAGTAATGAGTGTACAAACATGAGGCGACACAAGGGAGGAGCTGTGGGAGATGCAGCGTCAAACCCTGGAGGCCTTAATGTCTTATTGCCAGTCAGATGTTTCGTTATAAAAACCTTGACGCCGTCTACTATTTGTCTCAAACAATCCTCAGCAGAGCTGTAAATATTTGCAGTGTGCTCTTTGTGACAAATCACAATGCTTTTGTTTTTGTTTTTTTAACTTGCTGAACTACAGTTTGATGGTGTGCCTACAATAATCCAGATTAGCTCAGGTGTGCCGACATTAGCCGGGACACTGAGGAATGCGGTGTTTGCCCGAGGTCAGTATCCAGGGAAAAATTCCGACTTTTGGCCGGGTGGGCCCAGTGTTGCCGGGGGATCCCCCCCTGGTCCCTGCTAGGGTGGGTCCAACGTTCATTATTGTCATTAGTGGCTGTCTTACCATCTACTACACACTCAAACTGCGTGTACCGACGCGACACGGTTCCTGCAACGTCGCCCCGCTGCGCCATCACAAAGGATCTGAAATGAAAACAGCGGGGATGTGATTGAAATGGAGACTTTAAAGGCGCTTCAACAAAAGGTGATTGCAACCGTTTTTACAGTGTATCGTTCTCAGAGGCTCCAAAGTATTCAAATATACTGTACTGTGCTGCAGATGCTGCTTATGCGGGGCTCAATTGCCGTTCCAATACCTGCAGACCAGCAAGTACAGAGCCGAGTATGTTTCACGTGAAGGTGAAATAGCTGTTCCGTTTACAATGCGCATGTCTTACAAAACGAAAAGCAGGTACTTTTAAAGTTTCGTATATCTTTGGAGGCGTTGTTTGGGTACTGTGACACATACTGGGAATCTATATGCCTTTGTTCTCACCTGAAAAATACTGAAACTCCATTAAGGTACACGTTTAAAGTCCTGAAGCAAAAAGTGCCATCTGCCTTGAAGTCTGCCATCTGCAATATGATGAGTACCAGTGCCAGCAGGTCTTTTAATGATTGAGGAACTTACAGACATGCATAACACTCACTTTGTTATATGGAGAGACTACACGAGCGTTCCCAGTACATAAATACTCACAGCTCTAAAGGCAAGCGCGGAATTCTCGCCGCTGACATCGCGCAAGAAGCAATAGGACAGAAGATGATGTGGGCATTTCTCGGAACTGCTCCGGGAATTTCGGAACCCCGCGCGAGACGCTTTTTTAAGCTCGGCCGGGAGTTTTTTTTTCCAAAAATATCATCGGGAAAGTTAGCGAACACAGCTTTAAGGGTGAGAGTGCACATAATGTGCCTGTGGGTGGGAAAGTATGCTGACGATGTGTGGATTGTAATTACTCTGCACGCAAAAGGGGTAAAAAAAAAAAAAAAGAAGAAAGAAAATCAGCCAAACCACTCCAATATGAAGAGAAAAAAAATCATTAAAATACAATGGCGATTGAAAAAAAAAAAAATCGTTCGAGACTGAAACTCTCTGGAGTCCAGAGAGCAGGTGTCAGGGCTGCTGCCTCATAATAAAGGGGGGTTGGCTGAGTGCGTGTGCGTGTGTGCGTGTGTGTCTAAACGCATCATCTGCTCCCTCTCATGTGGACTCATACATGGCAGTGGCTGCATCAGATTTATCGCCGAGGTTCGTCAGTGGTTTAAACATCCGACACTGCTGCTTTAAGCTCCACTCTCTGCCTGTGTGGGCAGGCGCGTGCGTGTGTGTGTGTGTGTGTGTGTGTGTGTGTGTGTGTGTGTGTGTGTGAGTGTGTGTGCATGCGTGTGTGTGTGTGTGTGTGTCGGTGTCGCGGCGCTCACGTACACGCTGTAGTCTGCAAACAATCACATTCATCTACGTGGCAACTGGATCTTCCAGGCCATTACAGCCTGAGTGGGCAGTCAATTGAGTGACGTGGAGTCAGGGAAGTGACGAACAGCGTGCGAGGGCCTGGGGGCGGGGGGGCCTGGGGGGCTGAGGGAGGCCGGGGGGGGCTGAGGGAGCCCCGGGCGAACACTCAGGAACTCGCACTGGCTAAAACTGTGACAAACGATAGCTGAATGGTTCCCGTTTAAAATCCGGCGATTACAAAAACTCCCCCTTACCCCCACCGTTCAGGACCCGCGACCTTCACGTGGGCGTCGACCGCACCGCAACAAGCCATCGGGAGCCCCGCTTCACGTAAACGGACACAGGAACGGACCCAGGACGGGGTTTACGTCGACCTTAGGCGACGCAAGTCCATGCAGAGGAGCCGTGCTGTTGCCGTCATATTTTGGAATAAAAAGTCTTGTCAGTTGCTGCGCGTGATTCGTGTTTGCCGTGTTTTTTTTTTTTTTTCCCTGTCTTCCCTCAGGAACAGGAAGAGCGTTCCCCATCCTTCGATCCGCCGAGTCCTCGGGGACGTCGATTGTTCTGCCTGAACGTTCCTATCGCTGGTCCACCAACCATTAAACGGTTGGAGGGGGAAAAGTTGCAATTTCTGAGACAAAAAGGAACGAGCTTCTAAAGGCGTGAGAACGTCTGCAACAGTGGATACTTTATATGATTTTGTTTCGGAAAAAGCGTAGTGCCCGCGGCTTGCTTGTACGTTACAAAGCTCGCAGGCCTCAAAGTTCATCCAGGAGGTTTGCTCGGTGTTCGGGATCAAAACCAGGCGAGGTGAAGCAGCTTTTACTTTCTACGTTCCCACCTGAGGAACAAGCTCCCTCAACACCTGCGGAACCAGTCGGCGGAACCCTGGTCTCCTAGCACTCAGGATCCCGTACAAAAAAAACGAATTCTCAAACATATTTCCAGTTGAACTTCTTGTGGATTGCAAACACATTTGTTTTCTATTCGGATTATGTTGTTTGTGAAAATTCTATGTTGATTAAAAAATGTGTTTGTGATGCGGCCAAAACGTCTTCCCACACAGCTTAAAAAAAAGAAGATGGCTAGACAGGATCGGGGTTGGGGTTCAAATTCATCAATTTATTACGATGCCGGCAAACTCGTTGTCATGGTTACGAAAATAACAACACGGCGAAGGTTCGGCGACAACTGGCTTGTAAAGAACCTCTTCTGTAAATCTGACAACGGCCGCAACGTGAGATCAGACTCCCCCTCCGAGTTTAGCGCTCGCTGGACTAGACTCGACCCCCCCCCAGCCCTCCACCCGCTGACGCGGACTTGGCCGCCATAAAGACGTCATCACGTCGCCGGCTTTTTCACTGGAACTAAATTTACTGTGCTCAAAACATGATTCAACTTTGCAGCTTAATTGTGCGGGCACATTATTTTTAGGGTGTCAGTGGCGGTCAGCTCGTCTGAGGCGGCGGTTGGAAAACACGGTTGTTTACAGAGGCTTTCGCATAGATTTTGACTCTATTTCCAACCTTTAACTTATGATGTTCTTGTTCTCCATTCGTCATGTTAATGTCTCCACGTCAATGTATTTCAAAGTTTCTGACATTCTTCTCTTCCTGCGTAAAACATAAATAAACCTGCCTCGGCTTAGATTGGACCGTTTGCCTGGAAGTGACTGAAATGACCGTTTTTCTATTAACACCATTTTCTTGACATTGCGCGATCCGTCATTTTTAAGTAGTTATGATGAAGTCTGCGATGAATAATTGAATTTTTTTTGGGGGGGGGGGGGCTGGGGGGTGCGGGGGG